>MU226030.1:838238-865818 GCA_018584345.1 Thuja plicata
CTTAACAGCAGTTTCATATTGGAAACTTGCTATTTTGTAAATATCCTTTGTATTATTTATGAGCGTGTTGCTCATTGTGAATTAATCAATTCATTAAAATCTATCTGCTCTTGCATCTACTATTTTACAAATTTGGGTCTAAAACGTAAACAATCCGGATTTGGGACTAATTAGTTAAAGATTTTGTGGCCATACGTACAAAACATTGCAGGTTTGTCTAGAACAAATCCACATGAACCCAGGAAGAACCTAGCAAAATAACGGCATGTCCTAACAAACCCTTTGTAAGTTGCATTTAAAATTTTCAAAATCTCTAATTCTTTTCCTAAAAAAAATCCCGGTGCAAATGCACTAGTTGGAGAGGCAAAAATACAAAACAAGTAAGATAACGATGGCTCCTCTTTCAACCAATTGAGAACATTTGAATGCACTAGTTGGAGAGGCAAAAATACAAAACAAGTAAGATACCGATCGCACTTCTTTCAAGCAATTGAGAACATTTAAATGCACTAGTTGGAGAGGCAAAAATACAAAACAAGTAAGATACTGATGGCTCCTCTTTCAAGCAATTGAGAACATCATACCCCCTAAAATTACATTCACGGGAAATAAAATTTGTTAATAATATTAAAATTAATTAAATAAGCTTTTGTGTAAAATCAGGAATATCAGATGCACGAAAATATTTTAATTAGAATATTATGTATGTTAATTAATTTGTAATATTAGTTTAATATTAATTAATTACTAACATTAATTTTATTTAAATACATTATAACATTATCTATTAATTTTTGTAATATAATAATATAGCATAAGGTCTTTAGATATCATTATACATTAAATATATTAGGAAATATGTATATTACATCTAATATTCTTGATTTTATGTTATAAATATCTACATATTTCGTACCTTTATATGTTTTTAAATGGACAAACCCAACCCCCAAAAAAAAATTTACCGCACCTGTGAACTAAAACCTGCAAACATGAACCTGAACCTGAACCAATCCCAGGATGGGTAACTTTGCTGAATGATCAAAGGACAAAACAATACCTGAACTTAGCATGCACATTAATTTTATTTATATATAGTATAACAGTATCTATTAATTTTTTTAATATAATAATATTGCATAAGGTCTTTAGATATCATTATACATTAAATATATTAGGAAGTATGTATATTACATCTAATATTCTTGATTTTAGGTTATAAATATCTACTTATTTCTTAACTTTATATTTTTATATGGACAAACCCAACCCCATAAAAAAATTTCACCACGCCCGTGAACCAAACCTGAATCTGAACCAATCCCAGGATGGGTAACTTAGCTGAATGATCAAAGGACAATACAATACCTGAACTTAGCATGCTAGCTCAGATCTGACATTTTATATTCAACCCATTGTTATCTTACATTTCTTTAGAGCCCTGTACTTGCCCTCTTTGTTAATCTACAATCACTTAAAAGTAATCTATTACAATTGTGTACTATCAGCTAGCCTAATTTCAATCATTTGTTGGCATCAATTACAAATTCTCTCTTTCTTCAGCCATTCGCATATATATAATGGATGTTTACTTTCGAAGAAATTTCTAGGTAAACCTCATGATTTCTCATAAAAAAATCGTTAAAAAACTTCTGGAAATAAATTCCAGTTATTGAATCCGTGAATTTAAAAAATTCGCCATACAGCTACCTCTGCTCTGATGGCACAAAATGATAATTGAATGTTGTTATAAAGGAAGGAGAGGAATACTCCTTAAATAGACGATTACAAGAAGATGTTTCCATAATGGAAACGATCAAGAACTAAGGACAGCATAGAAAATTGCTGAACTAACTGACTGAATTAAAGAATAGAGAGTTACTAAACTAAATGACTTAAATGACCATTATAAGCTAAATATCACAATAGTACTTTAATAATAACAATTAACCCTTAAAAGCATAGCACCCCTCAAATAAAGATTCATATCATAGTTTAATTACTCCCCAAGTGCTCACAAGTTTTTTTTATTTTTGGCAAGTTTTCACAAGAAAAACTTGCCAGGTTGTAGGGGCAAGTTTCAAGTGACTTTCTTCCCAACCTAGTGCAAGACGTCCCAAATACAACCAAAGGGTTTGCTTGCTCAAGATGTTTCTTCCCAACCAATTTGGCACAATGGAGCTAGTTAAGGATGCAAGTGGACTTATGAGTGTACTTGACGATGCAAGGAAAGGTATGGAAGGAGTGAAATCTCTCAATTTCTCTAACGCCGTATTAGAACAACAAAGGAATTGGAATAATTGTGCTATAAGAAAAGAGTGTTGAAAGAATTCTAAGAGTTTTGTTGGGATCATGATTGCTAGCCTTAAAGTTTCTCACCATAATGGCTCTATAGAGGTGGAGAATGATTAAGTTGTACCAATATTTTGTGCCAACTCTCTTCACAAAACCTACTATCAAAAAGATTTAAGTCGTGGCTAATGTTTCCCTTCTTTGAAGGGATATTTTCAATGCCTCGAGATCAAGGATAGAGCTTCTAGTGAGATGGTATTGTGTAATAACCACCCCTGATTTTTTTTTGCTTGAAACAAATGAAACAAGATATATCTATTGCTGATCATTAGCTTCCTATTACATGCATGCAACTCAAGCCCACATTTACAAATACTCTTAAGATAACAAACTGATTGAGTGGGGGATATCTGCTCCAACTCAATCAGTACAGTAATATGAAACCCACAAATGTGCTCTTAAAGATGAACAACTTGATGAGTGGGGGATGTCCGCTCCAACTCATTTAGTACAATAACATGACATAGAAATTGAGCATGTAACTATCTAATTGAATGGGGGTTTGTCAGCATCGCCACATTGAAGAATGTTTATAATTTGCAATGAGCTTGGAAATACAATGCAGAGATCAAACTTGAAATACACAGATGGTAAAATCTTATTACAAACATATATCTAACAAACCCAGTTGCTGATAACTGAAAATGATGAACATGCAGCACCAAAACAATAAGAAATATCACTGAAAACCCTAGAGGTCCAACTCAAACTCCTCAAACTGAAATGACATAAAGAAATCGGATCTTACTATACTCAAAGTGTCTCCCAAATAGAAGATTTTTGCATGCAAACCTCAAACTGAAGGAAAACGGACAGCCCATTCACCGATGAAGCACAACTGCGATCTTCATATGTTATCACCAAGTTAATTTCCCAGATTGTCTCTTTCAACAACGTGAGAAATGATGTCTGCAAGAGGCTTTGTCCTCACAAACCAAGAAGTTGCAACTTGAAATATCCCCCTAGGATATTGTTTCCAGATTTTGCCCCAGAATTTTAAACAAATAATTTGCATGCAATTGTTTTCAATTTATCCAGCACATTGTACAGAAAATAATAAACATCAAACTGAAATAAAGGTTCTGAAATGAGATATGAACATTGCATTTAAATCTTCAGTGGGGCAACAACAAAATATCCAATTGAAGACACAGAACTTACAGTCAAATTGGATAGCCAGAAATATGAATTTCGAAACACAAAGTGAGACACCCGAGTGATATCTCCAACAGACAGTGGGTTTTCGTCCACTACCTCCAAGCTCAAGGGTTTTCATCCTCAAATTTGCTAAAAGCCAAAATTTCACAGAATTCTCCAAGAGAAACCAAACATAAAACCAAGCATAATCCAAATGAGCTTCTCCATGTTCTTTAAAAGAGCATCCATATGACCCTTCGTCTTCCAACTGCTTGTCTCTTCCTTTCCTTTCTTTTCGTCTTTTTTAAAATCCCCTTTTTAAAATTAAAATGACTTTATTAATTTGCATTAAGCTCCAAAATAAGTCATTTTAATCCTTTGTTAAGTTGTCATTTAATTTCCAATGTCCCAAAAAAAAGGGACATTACAGTCTTCCCTCCTTAGAGATTGCTAGTCCTCAAGCAATCATGAATTTGCATACCAATACCAAAATCCCATATAAATCTACAAGCAGCTCGATGACACATTCTGGAACAATTGAAATCAAAACTTGTCGCACTATGAAGCAAAATGTTTGAATGCTCATTTATTAATAAGAACCCTAGATCCCAAGGCAATCTCAAAAACATTGCTTCAACTATCAGTTGTGTCACTCTGAAAATAACAACACAATGCCTCAAGTTGTGAAGCAACTCATCATGATCTATAAGAAACAAAGCACCCATCCTATCAACACCCAGATCCCAAACCAATCTATCCATCCAACCATGGGAGTAGAAATAGATGTCTATCATTATACCATCTTCTTGTAACATCCATCTCTGTACTAGAAAGATAATCATCTGATATGGAATATCCCACAAGTAAAAATGTCTCCACAAATCTCCATGCAACTCAATAACTATTGTAGACCATGCCAAACCTGAAAGTGCAATGGAAGACCAAGCAGGACAGCCACTATCAACTGAAGTAACCATGAAGATAAAATCACCAACCAATAAATTAACAATTGCCATGTCATATGAAATTGGTGCCAAATCTGAGAATAAATTGTAGATGCTTTCATCATTCATGAAAAACAACTCTTGAGTGTCTGGTTCACTACAAGAGTCATCTACACTCTGCTAGTCATCATCCTCGTGTGAAAGAGTTGTTACCACATGTAAAGGCATATGAATGTTGTTGTAAAAACCAGATTTGTTGTCCTTCACAGCACTTCTTCATTGAGAATTCTACTTACACTTTGAGCAACAACACTAGTTGATTCTTCTTCATTAATTATTCTAGTTGTTAAGGTTGCACTTTCTTGAGAATGAGAAGGTAAACTATTGCTGCTCCGAATCATAGTCTTAGGCTCCTCTTTAATTTCTTTGAACTCATCACCAATCACCCAATCTTGACTTGTAACATGTCCATTCCAAATGAACAAAGGTGGTGGTGTACCAAATGAATCTTCTTCAAAAGATGTCACAAGGCTGCAAGGTATTTCCTTGTGAAATTTTTCAGTTCCTTCATCAACATTTTGGGTGTCCCTAGTATGTAAATTGTTAGGATCATTGCCTCCCATTTCTGCCCTAAAGAGTTCATCAATCCCTATTATTAATTGTTTGATCTCCATCAAAAGATGTCACAAGGCTGCAAGGTATTTCCTTGTGAAATTTTTCAGTTCTTTCATCAACGTTTTGGGTGTCCCTAGTATGTAAATTGTTAGGATCATTGCCTCCCATTTCTGCCCTAAAGAGTTCATCAATCCCTAAGGCTAATATTAATTGTTTGATCTCCATCTCCCTTGTACCAACTTCTTGATCTTTGGTTGTGGTTATTATAGACATCTGATTTTCTGATTTGTATAGAGAGAAATGAACAATGCTAAGCTGGTAACAAAGATCATCAACCTCATTTTCCTTGTCTTCCCCGAATTTGATAGCAAGATCCCCATCCATTAGCTGCAAGTAGTCTGAATTTCATTATTTCAAGTGCTTCTTTGATGGTGTGCAATTGAGTGCTAGTAACACCACATGCGATTTCCTTTTGCCTCTCATCCATTTGAGTCTTCCAAATAAGATTTTCAATTTATTTGTGAGAATCATCTGCCCTTGCTAATACTTGCACAACCCTCTCCCATGTGACCAATAATTTGTCCTTCAAATCTTGCAATGCCAAAGGCTTCAGTTCAAATTCGTCTAGGAAACATGGGCTATCACACATTAAGTTTTCTAATTTGCTCTCAACTGTGAGAACATTATCTCCATCACACTTTGTTGTCTCTCTAGATGATGTCATGCACTCTTCATGTGTCACAAAAGGGACAACATTATGATCATATAAGGATTCATCAAAGAAGTTTCTCTCTTCATGTATTCTATCAATATGGATCTGCAAATCACCAATAAAGAATTCTGAAAACTCCTCATTTGTGATGATTGATTCTTCCTCCACATTATCCATCTTAGCTGATTGGAAACCATTATCCTTTGTGCTTTCATCATGACCAGAAGGAGATGTATTCAAAGTTATATTTTTAACTTGCTCCTCATGAGTCATGGCACTACTTTCATCTGCAACTTTTCCCTCATCACCACTTGGCTGCAATATATCTTCTTCCTTAATAATTCCACATATGTGTTCAAGTGTCCAGGCCTTTTGACATGTGAAACAGATCTGCTCTTTCCTCATTTGGTTCCTACTCTTTTTGGAAGATCCTGCAAACTTGTAATCCCAATGAAATCAATTCTTCTTCAGCACATTGTTTTTTAAGCTTCTCAATTTTCCGCTCACATTGTTTGAGTACCCTGTTGACCAACTCATAAGCAGTTGTAGAAACATTTTGTTCTCCCCTTGAAATCGCTAACAACATATGTAGAAGTGGCTGGAAATGAGCATCACTCTCATTAATTGTCATACCCATAATGGTCTTTATGGCTGCAATAATATCTTCATTGTGTTCTTCCTTGATTGTGACCAAGAAATATTGAAACATGATGTGTAATAAGTCATACAGTCCCAAGTCAAGCATTAGATTACTCAATCTGATTTCTGCAAATGCTTTTAGTATGGCAATTCTTCTCAAGAAATGATAACTTCTGGTGTCACCGAGAAATTGGAAACTTTCAACGATTAGCTGAAGTACCACTCTCATTATGCCTTCTTCATAAGGTTCTTGAGGTGCTAAGATTTTTATGATCTCCATCAAACAAGAAGTAACCAACAACTTTATCTCACCACCTGGATGTCTTAACCACCTGTGTTGACTTAAAGTAGTCACTATAGGAGCAATAGCAATCTGCAACAAAACGGAGAGTGATTTCTCTACAATTTTCAAACATCCCTCTAACTGGTTCAAAATGATGAGAACACTTTTCCTTGTTTGTGATTCCAAACCGAGCTTGCTAAAAATTTCACAAAGCACCTCTGTCAAACTGTCATCTGATGCCATTTTCCAATCTGTAAGTTGCTACCCCAATTTGTTTATTTATTTTCTGCACTCCCTTATGACTAATTCCCAAACATCAGACTATTCACTGTTCTTTTCCATTCCTGTTACCAGATATTTTGGAATTGCTGACAAGTTCTTGTGATCAGGCATGCAAATATACAGTCCAAAATATAACTGGTTGCCAGTAAATTTCTGAGAATGCTAAACTAAAACAGTTTGCTGAGTGAATTCTGGTTACAAAGCTGAGACTAATGCAAAATTTAATTCTGATATAACAAACCAGGTTTGTATTGAGAGATGGAGAATTATGGTGTAACAATTACAAACAGATTCATACATATAATTTCTGATCTGGAAGAGTTATTGTTGTAGAAGTAATAAACTCACCCACCAAATCACTGAGATTCCCAATAGTATTTGTCCCAGCTCTTCCCGCTTTAGTATTACCGCTTCCAGGTATATTGTTAAACAGTTTGCAGTTATAACGCAGTGCCACCAGATCACAAGAGATTTTATTCATGCACAAATATGTGATACTTATGCCCAGCCTAATACATCTGCACTCCGAATGTACACAGCAACAACAAGAGGACACGTAGCAGCTATCTTCTCCACGGTAAGCCCAGAGTAATGATGGTCACCTGTTTTTAGCTCATAGACAGCATATTTGATTCATTCCCCTCAGTGAACCTATTCAAAAAAACAGTGAAGAACCATTGCCTTCTTCCTTAACAAACGCACAGCAGCAAACAAGACTCACGGCAGAGAGTAATCTACAGCAATGAAGGACCAGAGACTTTCATGGTAGTTCAGATCCCACGGCTAATAAACCATACCATCTATGATGAATGCACAGGGCAATAAATACGGGCCAATAGATAAACAAATGCTTCAGAATTATCAACCACGGCAATTACAAGCACCATTCCTGTTCAAATATATAAACCTTGCATAAAATATTTCCATCAATTTGGGTTACGGCAGATATAATTCTTGTTTCTCCACGGCAATGAGTATTATTTCATCGGCCAAGCACTTGTAAATATTTAATCGAACATGGGACCAACAAATATTTATGTTCCCTCCTTAAACAACACAAAACATTCTAAGAGGAAAACAGTATCAATCAACACTGCTAGATAGGAAGAACACATGCCAGTCATACATAAGAAGCCCACCCGTAAAGATGAACCAAGTAACTTAATAGTAGTTTGACACTGGGAATATAAAGCATTATCTTCACCCTTGAATCATCAAAGAAACCACGGACAACTGCAACCTTATCATTCATCCAATCCACCAATTCTTCTCCTGATGAAGATACGAACATAACCAAGATCCTTCGATAATCATTACTTATTCAAATACTGCTATTGGTGTCTATTGAGGGAATTAAAAAACGAACAAGAGAATCCTGAAATTACACATAATGGCATCGGTTTGATTGTTCACCTGCTCGTATTCGAATTCCAACCCTCGACTCTGTTCAACAGATATTGTTCAGTCTCCAGAAAACCCACAAAACTCAGAACTCTAGCCATTCAACCTTTGAAATTTGATACGCTACAGCCGGGATCCATTTATGGCAGTACCTTAGTCGAATCAATAAATGCTCAGCAAATATATTCCACAGGCCTTAAACGTCTTATGAAGACTCTCGACTCATTTACATATGTGGCCTCCAATATTCAATCCAACCGCTAATAATATTTCCTAAGTGCCACAGCAGACATAACCACATAATCAAGAAACCCTGTTGGGATTAGTAACGGCAAGGAAATGATGTTTTTACTTGCTTTGAATAAGCCAAAAAACGACTCCCTGCAACTCTGCCATTGATATCTTCCAAGACGTGAAAGGGCATAACTCGACGCAACACACAATCATTCATCGTTGATGGGGATACATCTGTCAAATTTGTATCCTTCAATGGAATCGTAATTCCATTAGATAGCTTCGTGCTTAATGAAACCGCCAGAATAGATTGGACGCTCGAACAAGAATTCCATATTAGTTCACAGGATTGCATATTCTCTCAGATAGTTATGCGCCTACCCAAGGTTCTGTATTCAAAAATTGGCCTCCAGTTCAACCCGGTAGCAAAAAGATGGCAGATCAAAAAATAGTTATCAGATAATAAATATTTCAATCTTTCTACCAAACGTTAATAGTTGAGTCTCCCGCAGATATAAGCTAGCAAGGCTCGATAAGAAACACAAATACCCGTCGTTCCTTCAACTGAGCCTTAATATATGGCAATATTCACAAATCTATAACTTTAATAAATCATTTTCACAGCACATATTAATAGTTGAGTCTCCCGTAGATATAAGCTAGCAAGGCTCGATAAGAAACATAAATACCCGTCGTTCCTTCAACTGAGCCTTAATATACGGCAATATTCACAAGTCTATAACTTTAATAAATCATTTTCACAACACGTATTGAATGTTCTCCTTCAGAATGTATCGGCACCTGTAAAAACCAGCTCCAAAGTCCAACTTGCCAAAATTAAATTTCACTCCCAGCTAATATATTTGCGATAATATTAATAAGGCAACCCCTTTTAATTGCTTTGGCTTTTAATTCTTTAATTGTTGCCAAACATTGTAAATCAGCCCTCATTTTTCCCTGACCTTGGCAATATTTAATAAATTGCATCCATACAACCCGTTAAAAAAATACTAGCTTATTTAAAATTATCTTAGAACTGCAAATACTTTATTACCGTTACTCTAAAACTTTATAGGCTAGCAGAAAAACCAGCTCTAATACCACTGGAATATCCCCCTAGGATATTGTTTCCAGATTTTGCCCCAGAATTTTAAACAAATAATTTGCATGCAATTGTTTTCAATTTATCCAGCACATTGTACAGAAAATAATAAACATCAAATTGAAATGGAGGTTCTGAAATGAGATATGAATATTGCAATTAAATCTTCAGTAGGACAACAACAAAATATCCAATTGAAACCACAGAACTTACAGTCAAATTGGATAGCTAGAAATATGAATTTTGAATCACAAAGTGAGACACCCGAGTGATATCTCCAACTAACAATGGGTTTTCGTCCACTGCCTCCAAGCTTGAGGGTTTCCGTCCTCAGACGTGCTGAAAGCCAAAGCTTCCTAGAATTCTCCAAGAGAAACCAAACATAAAACCAAGCATAGTCCAAATGAGCTTCTCCATGTTCTTTAAAAGAGCATCCCTATGACCCTTCGTCTTCCAAGTGCCTGACTCTTCCTTTCCTTTCTTTTCATTTTTTTTAAATCCCCTTTTTAAAATTACAATGACATTATTTATTTTCATTAAGCTCCAAAATAAGTCATTTTAATCCTTTGTTAAGTTGTCATTTAATTTCCAATGTCCCAAAAAAAAGGGACATTACACAACTCCTTCAAAAATCTTCATCCAAATCTTCTACAACCCAAAATGAGAGCCCCAGTCCTCCTTTTATAGTTTTAGCTGTTTTTTTTTCAAAAAAGTGCCTTTTTGCTTTCCCCCTTTTTTTGGGAATGTTTTCCCGTATTTTTTCATTCTCCACACGTAGTTGAAGTTTGACCTCAGATTGAGGATGGAAGTTTGGGCAAACATATGAATCAATTAATCTTTCTTATTCAAGTTATCTATTCGTAGCACAACCGTGTGGGTTTTATCATTGAAGATTTGAACATATTTGTACAAAGGACACTCTTGGTATTTGTCAGGGAACCTGGACTGGGTCTTTTGGGTCGATATGGAGTGCAGACATAATGTATAATGCTGGGACATGGTGCGACTTTTTTTCTTCTAACGTCTTTTGTGTCACCTTGTATCGTGGGTGTGAATTCCCTGATTCAGCATGGTTCTTGAATTGGTGTGAGTTTATCAAGAAGAAAAGACATAATCACAATGGTGCAATAATTTGTCCCCTAACCCTTTGGACAGGCAGGTCACCAATGATGACTAGGTAGTTTGCCATTCCACTTGTAGCTTGGCAATTTCATATATCCTGTTGTCTGTAATTTTGAATTTACAAAATTAAGACGACACTACGAAAATTTCATTTTTCGTAAATAAATTAAGACACTTATTTAAAAAATATATATATTGCATAGTATAGTATATATATATTATGTAAATTATTATTTATTTTACATATCACATGTTATATGTAATGTGCAATGTTAAGCTATTAAAAAGCCGGATGACTAAGTTTATCGGACCGCTTTTTCTTTATCTTTTCATCGCACATGCATATAATATGCATTTTAATATGTTAAGCATATTTAAAACAAAAACAATCCCGAAAACATTCAATGGTCGGGCCTTTTTATTTTACATTGCATATCGAATGCATATAGCATATGTTATTGGTCTTCAAAAGCCCGTGACTTAACTCATAGTGGCGTCGAATTTTATGTAAACAACATATAACATATGTCATATGTTTAAAAAAAAGCCGTGTTCTCTTCTTAAAAACTTGTGACTTGTCTTAATGTTGGAGGCGTCACTTTTATAAGTGAATGCATAAGGTTATTAACACGTGGCACATATCTTAGAAGGGATGGCGTCGTTTTTCATTACTTTAACATATACGTATGCTATATTTTCTAAAAATCGTGGCTCTTAGCTAAGTGTTTAGTGGCATCGATTTTTATTATATTGACATACTGTTTTGCATGTGTAATGAATCGCATAAAGCCCGTTTATTATAAGCTTTGTCTTTTAATATAAATCGCATAACATATGCATATGATATACTATGAGTTTCAATAAACCCGTGGCTTAGATTATATTACTAAGGCGTCGTTTTTCTTAGTAATGGCATATGTTTTTATAAAATGTTACAAATCATTTATATATGGTGTAATGTATATGTAATAAACTTCTTAAAGCCCATGTTTCACCTTAATGAGATAAAGCGTTGAAGTTTGTTATGTTGGCATAAAGAAACGATTATGTCAATGGTATGAAATAAACCGTGTTTTCATAGAAAAGCGTTCCATTTCAAACGCAGGTTTCAACCACAGTAAACAGTGGGTCTTTGCATCAAAAGTAGAGGAGTTCTCCACAAATCAGTGCAGTTTTAACTGAGAAATTCAGCAGTGGTATTAGTTTAAACAAAGACTTTTTCTCATCCTTGCATTCATGCCAAAAATCTCTGCAATTAAGGTAAGTTTCAAAGAGTTCTTCAAAAACGTTTTTCCCTCTTTATTGCAATTTCGAAATTCATTCTTGATTGAGTTATTGATTCTTTCAAAATAGAAAAGAATGTCATGATTATAGGGCACGTTTTTTAAGAATTCCTCCCATTTTCTTGTTGTTTTCATGCAAATTTTGATGCATGGTGAACACTTGTCCTTCCCCAAACCATGACCACTGATATTGGATTGTTTTTCACAAGAACTTGTCAATTTTAGGGTCTATATAACTCTGTAAATTTTCCTTAATCTGCAAATTCGAAATTCATTTCCATTTCCAGAATTCGCTTTGAAGAGGAAGTTTGGTTTTTCCCTTTGCATCCAAGCGAGGTAAAATGTTTGTTTTCTCTTTTCTTGTTTGCATTTTTGTTTTGTTTTTTAATAAGTTGTGCTCTCTTCTCTCTCGTCTTTTCTAAGTTGCATATGAGAATGCAATTTATTCTCATATGCAGTCGGGATTAAAAACCCTGTTCTTATGGTGATCTTCCCAAAAGTGCATGTAAATATGCAAGTGTTGTTCCTTATGCAGTCAGCCCATAAAAAACCCATTTTCCATATCTGCATTTTGAATAAGAAGAGACCAAGTGCTGCCCCATATGCAAAGAAGCTAAGAAAACTCACTATTTGACCTCATATGCAAGTGTTCACAAAAGTTTATCATGCGCATGACATATTCATGCGTGAACATACTTTTCATGTCTCTTTGGACTTGCTGTCCAGAATGTGTAAATGCTTCCAAAAAAACTCACCTTCCATAAACTCAAAACTTGGCATTCATTCATATGCAATAATCCAGAGAAACCTCGTTTATTTATCTTTCTTCCACACACTTGTAAGATGTATCAAGTTTGTTCTACCCCTCAAGGATGCAAGTTTTGGTTGCAAGTTGAAAAAAGATTTTCTCATGTTTTTCCCATGATGCAAGGATACAAAGCAAGAGCAACCACATGATGGAGCCAGACAGGGAGGTGGAAAGTGTGAAATGATTCCAGGCATAGAATGCTTTCAAAACTGAAACAGAAAGACACAAAGATGCCTCTCAGTGATCACCATTATGATGCAGAGCAATATGCAAATTCATTTTCCGGTTCGAGATGCTAGGACCAAACCAGAACACATCAGTCATCAGGCATCCTGTAGCAGCATAAAGACCGACATAGGATGATGCAAATAGATGTCGTGTCTTGTCAGACACTTAGATGTTTTTATTATGCATTTTGTAAAAGTGTAGAATCTTTCACAGATTGCACAAAAATAT
This sequence comes from Thuja plicata, assembly GCA_018584345.1. Classification (NCBI taxonomy): domain Eukaryota; kingdom Viridiplantae; phylum Streptophyta; class Pinopsida; order Cupressales; family Cupressaceae; genus Thuja; species Thuja plicata. The sequence continues at coordinate 851,609 of MU226030.1, forward strand.
GTAATTGCATGTGATAGCATCACGTGCAAAGTAGTCTCATGTAATCATGCTGCAAGAACATTAGGTCCTGCAGCATTGAATAAGTCAAAGTTAGTTAGTTGTAAGCTTTGAACAAGTCAACGTAAGTTAGTTAGTGATAAGGATTGAATAAATCAAAGTGGTTGAGGGTTTCCCCCTTTCTTCTCCACTTTCCTCTCTCCTCTTTTCCTATATAAGGAGGGGGGTTCATTGTAAATATTCATCTTTTGTTGTGTGCAAGAAAACTATAGGCAATTCTCTTGTATTTTGAAAACTTTGAGTTTCATCGTGCAAAGTTGAGCATTTGAATAAAGGAACAAGAATTGGCAAACTTTGTGTTGTTGGTTTTGAAAATTAACGAGTGTGTTCTTATGTCACATTGGTTAATCCTTTATCAAATTAATAGTTATCTTGCATTTATCATTTGAGTTGTCTGAAGACTTTGAGCTTCAAGGGATCAAGATTACTATAGAAAGTAGTGGATGAAATATTCCAAGGATTGAAGACTTTGGGCTTCAGTATTGGGAGTTAGATAGATAGAGTACTTATTTGAAGCGAGGACAAGAGACTTTGAGCTCTTGTAGATAAATTCACTGTTGTCTCAGTCGATGTTCTTAAGTCAATCTCTGAGCCACCGGTATTACTGTTGCGAGGGGTACTATAGGTGTTACAGTTTAGTTCTACTTGAAGCCACCTGCGGTAAGAAGGGAGCCTCCCCTATTGCTGAGAGGAGAGAGTAATCTCACACATTGCTGCCTAAAATACACATTTTGCAAGTTGTAGTCTTAGTGACTTGCAAAATATTTAGCCAACATATCCGAAGTCAACCATGGCACTAAAGAGTATTTGCAAGTTTTACATTGCTATCTAGCCCTGAACATGGGAATGGTGAAGATTTTTATTGTATACTGAGATCATTTTGTGATTGAGCACTAAAGAATTCAGTACCCAGATCATATTATCAATACTATGTTCTCATTGATGTTGGAGTCTGCAATATCAGATTAATACTGAGATGTGCTATTTTGAACAACTCTGATGTTGAGTAATACTTTCGAGCAATGGAAACAGTTAAACAAATAAGTGGAATTTCATTACATTTTTCTGAGTCAGAATATATCTACTTGAAATTCCGGAGATGGTTGAAGAACCCAGCTACTGTTCTGAGTGCTGCAATTTAGCTTTAGATTGATTAAAACATTGATTCCTGGCTTATGTGTTGATGGTGGCTTATTCTGGTCAGAACAGAGGAACATTGTCTTCTAATTATTGAGTAATCAAACCACAGGTGGAAATTCGCCATTGAAGATCAGGACATGAATTACCTTTCCTATAAGGAGAACTTAGTGATTAAATTTTGAGTTGGGCGATTACTTGAATGTCAAAGATTCAAAACTGAAATTTTGGGTCAGAACAAGTAAGGGATTTAAAATGACATCAAATGACATATTGGAGTTGGCCAAAGTACTTTATGAGACAGGTAGCAAACTTGGGTTGGAATCACAAACAAGAGAAAATGTTCTCATGACTTTGATCCAACTGGAAGGATGTTTGACCATTGTAGAGCAATCACCTTCCAATTTGTTGAAGATTGCTCTTGCTCCTACAGTGACTGCGTTGAGTCAACACAAGTAGTTGAAGCATTCCGATGGTGAGATAAGGTTATTGGTTACGTCTTGTTTGATGGAGATCACAAGAATCTTAGCACCTCAAGAACCTTATGAAGACAATACAATGAAGGAGGTACTTCAGCTAATCGTTGATAGTTTCCAAAATCTTGGGAACATTATAAGTCGTCATTTCTCTAGAAGGGTCGCATTACTAAAAGCATTTGCAGAAATCAGATTGAGTAATCTCATGCTAGACATGGGATTGTATGATTTAATGCATACCATGTTTCAACACTTTTTGGTCACAATTAGGAAAGAACACAATGGAGATGTTATTGCTGCTATGAATACTATTATTGTTATGTCAATTAATGAGAGTGATGCTCATTTCCAGCCCCTTATGCATATGCTGTTAGCAATTCCAAGGCAAGAACGAGATGTTTCTAATTCTGCTTATGAGTTGGTCAACAAGGTGGTTAAACAATGTGAGCAAAAAATTGAAAAGTTCAAAAAACAATTGGCTGAAGAAAAACCAAGTTCATTGGGATTACAGGTTACAGGGTCTCCCAAAAAGAGTAAGAACTAAATGAAGAAAGAGCAGATTTGTTTCACATGTCAGGAGGCTTGGACACATGATCATCATGGTAGAGTCGATAAGGAAGAAGATCTATTGCAGCCAAACAATGATAAGGACAAAGATACAGATGTAAATGGAGTCTTGATTCATGAGGAGCAAGCTGAAACAAATACACCTGATTTCGGGCATGCTGAAAACAAACAAGATGATGATTTCCAACAAGCTAAGGATGATATTTTGGAAGAATCAGTTGCTAAAGGTGAGAGGTATACTAAACTCTTAATTGGTAATTTGCATATTACCATTGAAAAAACTAGTGAAGAGGAGAAATCTTTTGATAAATCCATATATGATCATAATGTTATTCCATTATTACTTCATGAAGAGTGCATGACATCATCTATGGAAGCAATTAATTGTGATGGTGATAATGCTCACACAGTTGAGAACAAATCAGAAAACTTAATGTGTGACAGCCCATGTTTCCTAGATGAATTTGAACTAAAGCCTTTACCATTGCAAGATTTGAAGGATAGATTATCGATCACAGAGGAGATGATTGTGCAAGTATTGACAACGGCAGATGATTCACACAAATACATTGAAAATCTTATGTTGAAAACTCAATTTGAAGAGAGGCAAAAAGGAGTTGCAAGTGGAGTTACTAGTACTTAATTGCACACAATCAAAGAAGCTTTTGAAATGATAAAATCAGATTATTTGCAGTTGTTATCGAATAGAGATAGCATCTTAAAGGATGTTGGAGTTTATGCTAATGCATTGAAAGAAAAACAAGATGAAGTCAATAAGCTCATCATGGAGCTTAAACATACTAAGGATGCACTAGAAGATACACAAATAGCTCTCCTAGAAGCAGAAAATCATTTTTTTGTCAATGAACAGTTAAGGGAACAAGAAAACGAAGTATTGGCAGCGGAAGTCAAACAAGTGATTGATGAGCTAGACCAAATTCAGGAAGTCTTGGACTTGGAACAGTGTCCTAAATTGGCATTTTCAGAATTAAGACAACATGATAGTAGGCCTAAGTTGGGAAGAGGGAATTCTTTTCAGATTATGAATAACCCTCTTTGTGTGTTGAGTGTTGATTGGACATTTGGTAATCCACTCTTCGAGTTAGATGATGGAGCACCTCTTGAATCTGATGACACAAGTGAGATGTGGAATTCAGATATGGTGTGTAAGTTTGTGATGACCCCTATTTTAGCAGGTATTGGCAGTGGCTTGGTCAGCTCATCATCATGACCCTCGTGAGCTGATACCGGGTTTTCAGGGTCCCAGTTGGCAGACTTGCTATTTTTAGTAAGTCAGTTTGGTCAGTTTCCATTTCTGGCAGGGCAGTATCAGCAATGGTCAGTATTCCAGATGATATTCAGTTTGTGTAGTTCTTTGGCTGGGGACTTACTATTTATAGTAAGTCTATTTTTGGCAGTTGCTATTTTTGGCTATGTTAGTCTAGCATGACCAGCAGTGGATGCGGGATTTATCGCATGAGTTCATATTTATTAATTAATAGTTATTAATTAATATTTAAAATATTAATTAATAATAAAGCCACATTATTATAATAATACTTTATTATTATAATTTAGAAGTTGTTAATTAAAAGAGTTGTGAACTGAAACTCATTTTGGGAGACTGTGGCCAATGATGGATTATAAATATGAGCTCATTTATTTGGGATTGCATCAATTGATTATATGATATTTTGTTTATTTTCTCTAAGAAGAAGTTATGATTTGTGCCCTTGCTAAAGTATAAGGGTCAAATTGGCTTCTGGAAGACTGATTCTTCTGAAGTTAATCTCTTATTGGTTGCTGAAGTATAACCAATCCTTCTTCTTCCATATTGTTTGCCTGTTACTAGAGGAAGAAGTAATTCTGAAATTGTTCATGCACACTGAGGGTGCGAATTGATTTGGAGAGTGATTCATGCCTGATGGAATTGCATCATCGAATTATCAATTCGATTGAAGGTATTTAGGGTAGGGAAGAGAAGAGACATTGCAGATTTCGAATACAAGTGTGGTTGACTGGAAACAGAAACAATACATTAGAATCGGCTGTCATTCTTTGAAGATTCGATTTATTTAAAATCAGAATCTGTCTTGCTATGTGGAGATCGTATTGTGCCTTGGGTTACGCTGATTATAGAGGTTGTGTGGACGCTGGCTTACATGGTATCGCGGGTGGTGGGAAGGCCTCAAAATTCTATTTGGCATCATTACCCTTAGCTCCAGCCGTTTAGCAGACATCAGCGATCATTGTCACCAGACGCGTGGATTGTGTAAAGGCTTGCAAGCCATTTAAAAATGTTGTGGCTAATCTTTGTATAGTGCGGCCAGCATTTACAAAAATGTCACAAGCAGTTGTGGCTTGTGTTGAGGACGTGGGAGACAATAACCAGCAGCCTTCAAAGTGAATGTGTGGGAGGTGTTTTGGGTGTAGGAATGATTGCATTGGTGTTGCCACCAACATCTATAGTTGCGGCTAGCATTGTGAACATGAGGAGTTTATAGGTTAATTTCATGATTAGTTTTTTTTGCATTAAATGATATTGTTATCTTTCAATTTGTAATGGTTTCAAAGGCGTTTTACTCAGAATGAATAAAGGTGTCGCTACTTGTAATTGGGTTTTGGAATGTGAGTCAAATATAGTGCAATGAAATTGGATGCTTAAATGGCTATTGTATTTACATGGATGTTGAAGTGTTAAGAATTATTTGTGATGATATAGTCTTACCCGGCAAATTGTTAAAATAAATCAATATAACACACAATTCCAAAACAAATAAAGCTTTGCAAGTAAATTCAGAGATAGAGCCAGTTGGGCTCTTTACAGTGGTATCAAAGCCATCCTCTTGCCATCCTGTGGGGTAGGAAAATATTTATGCAGATCTCCTGTTATAGTTAGAGTGATCAGCACTCTTGCATTTTAGCTATGGATAGATACAGGCGGCTTAGCTCCGAGAGCCGACGCAGCAGTGCGGGAAATAATGACAAAATAGATACACTAATGGAGAGACTTACGCTTCATCAGCAGAGGATGGCGGCAAATTTGTCGGATCCAGAGACAGTAGATTGGGCAGCGAGGTACATGGTTTATGCCTTCCGTAGGCCGGCATCGAGATCACATGGTAGGAGGCTTGAGTCTTCCCCGACAAGTGTCCGAGATGTGGACCCACCAGTATATAGTACGACACCTACTCATGTATCTGATGATAGACACTCTACACATAGACAGGTGGACGTGTCCGTACCACTGGTAGACTGCAGTATTGAGCTTCAGCAGGTTGAGGCTTTCCGAGTAGTTTTTGCAGTGGGTGCAGAGACAGTTGATACAGTAGTTGCCTCTGATGGTTCAGATTCTCTCGAGGAGAGAATTGTTATCGGAGACTTATATGTCAGCTGTCGTAGTGTAGCTTCGGAGCGAGAGGCAACACCCCTCTCAGGTGGGATAGGCGAGAGCATGGAGCTACCTTGTTGTGGTATTGATCATCAGGGTGTTACAGCTAAGTCGGCAAATGTCGGCTCATTTTCGGGAGTTATTGATTCACATCCTGACATAGATTCAGATGTACAGAGTCAAGAGATAATAGTTGAGCATATATGTTAGGGGATGTAGATGCAGTGAGTATGAACACTTCGGATGATGATGATATAGACTGCATGGGGGATTACATTCCTTATCAGATATTGGGCGATGACTCTGAGGTGCTCTTGGATGGGTCCCAAGATCAGGATTCACAAGGACTCTGTTATTGGCGATACTAGTAGGGTTTCTGTTTATTCTTCAAAGGTGTTGTTTGTGGTACCGACGAGTTGTATCGCAGTTGCAGGCGTGTGCGAGGACAGTAGCACACATGGGGTGAGCAATTCTGGGTCAGTTTACTGTCACAGTGCAGTCAGTGGGACGAAGAGCTTGCATAGGAGGCGGGGCTTACAGAGACATCATGTGTCTAGTCAGTTGAAGGTGAGTGACAAATACATCTCTTCAGTTGTTGAGCATTTTGATGTGATTCGTCAGATGTTAGCGGCATCTGGTTGGGGTGCTCCTATGTCAGATGAGCACGGTGATATTAGTCTTTCCCTAGCAGAGGGTCATGCGCTTTGAGAGGCTGTCAGGGTCTTGAAGCATAATTACACACAGTTAGTTGCTGACAGGGATTACCTTCTAGAGTGGGGCAATACCTATTATGAGACATTATTAGGGAAAGAGGAGGAGGTGGTTGAGCTTACCCAGGAGCTTGAGGTGACCGTGGACTCACTGCAGTGTACCCAGTTGGCTTTACAGGAGTCGCAGTCACGATTGGAGGAGGTGACCGTAGAGTTGGAGCATGTTCGGTCCACACTAGTCCCAGACCCAGTTCAGTTGCACATTGAGGTGGTTGGTGGTGAGTTGGCTTCTACGGTTGGGGATGAGGGACGTGATGATGTAGCAGACACATCCGTCCAGGATTTGGGCGCAGCACGTATAGAGGAGGTGAGAGCATCAATGGAGATGAGCTCTCATAGTGATTTGCTTCCGTCTACTGGAAGCAAATCTATTTCCACATTTCATACAGCTAGTAGTAGGCAGTTGACAGTGCCACATTTACCGGAGGATCAACTGCGGGTTGCGAGGAAGCAGGTTGATGCTTCCACGTATAATTTTTATTGCACCGAGACATTCATAGAGTATCTTCTTGAGAGTGCAGACTGGCAAGGGAGTTCATACCAAGTATCTGAGGGTACTCTCATTCGAGGCTGTTGCGCTATACGACGCTTAGTGGGGAGTATTTTAGAGACCTTGGCTACAGTGCTTCCCAACAGGGATTTTATGGTTGGGTTTGTTGAGAGGGTTGCCCAAGACCCTACCCAACCTACAGTTACGCGGAGTCAAGGATTGGAGTCATCTCCTGATTCCCAGTTTGGTAATGATGAGCCATTGACAGAAATGGGGGCTTTCTATCGGCATTACCGTGAGGTGTGCTCATCCTGTTTCGTCGACCCACAGGCAGAGGATTTAGTTTTACATGGATGTGGGTGGGCTCCAATTTCATACCATCTGTTGTGGGATGGGTTAGTACCATCCTTCGCAGATAATATTAGCAGTTGTAAGTCGAACCACTTGCAGTATCGATACTCCAGGGACAGTTTATCAGAGGTTGGTTTTGGTGTAAGGGACTCAGGTATTGGCAGAGTTGGTGTTTCAGTTGGGCTGAGTTCCGTTGAGTTGTTTCTCCCATCGGCACCTATAGTTAGTATTCGGATGATGTTGTCCTTGATGTCAGTTATTTGGGTGTTGGTGCTACAAGGGCCAGTTGTGCGCGAAAGTGATACTACACAGGTTCACCCTTGGGATCCAGGTGGATGGTGATATACAGTTGCTTAGGGATTGCTTGGGGACAAGCAATCTTGGGGAGGGCGGACTGTGATGACCCCTTTTTTAGCAGGTATTGGCAGTGGCTTGGTCAGCTCATCATCATGACCCTCGTGAGCTGATACCGGGTTTTCAAGGTCCCAGTTGGCAGACTTGCTATTTTTAGTAAGTCAGTTTGGTCAGTTTCCACTTCTGGCAATGCAGTATCGGCAATGGTCAGTATTCCAGATGATATTCAATTTGTGCAGTTCTTTGGCTGAGGACTTACTATTTATAGTAAGTTTATTTTTGGCATTTGCTATTTTTGGCTATGTCAGTCTGGCATGACCAGCAATGGATGCGAGATTTATCGCATGAGTTCATATTTATTAATTAATAGTTAATTAATATTTAAATTATTAATTAATAATAAAGCCACATTATTATAATAATACTTTATTATTATAATTTAGAGGTTGTTAATTAAAAGAGTTGTGAACTGAAACTCTTTTTGGGAAATTGTGGCCAAGGATGGATTATAAATATGAGCTCATTTCTGTGGGATTGCATCAATTGATTATTATGATATTTTGTTTGTTTTCTCTAAGGAGAAATTCTAATCTGTGCCCTTGCTGAAGTATAAAGGTCAAATTGGCTTCTGGAAGACTGATTCTTCTGAAGTTAATCTCTTATTGGTTGCTGAAGTATAACCAATCCTTCTTCTTCCATACTGTCTGCCTGTTACTAGAGGAAGAAGTAATTCTGAAATTGTTCATGCACACTGAGGGTGCGAATTGATTTGGAGAGTGATTCATGTATGCTGGAATTGCATCATTGAATTATCAATTCGATTGAAGGTATTTAGCGTCGGGAAGAGAAGAGACATTGCAAATTTCGAATACAAGTGTGGTTGACTGGGAATAGAAACAATACATTAGAATCAGCTGTCATACTTTGAAGATTCGATTTATTTAAAATCAGAATGTCTTGCTGTGTGGAGATCATATTGTGCCTTGGGTTACGCTAATTATAGAGGTTGTGTGGACGTTGGCTTACATGGTATTGCGGGTGGTGGGAAGGCCTCGAATTTCTATTTGGCATCGTTACCCTTAGCTCCAGCCATTTAGCAGACATCAGCGATCATTGTCACCAGACGCGTGGATTGTGCAAAGGCTTGCAAGCCATTTAGAAATGTTGCGGCTAATCTATGTATAGTGCGGCCAGCATTTACGGAAATGTCACAAGCAACTGTGGCTTGTGCTGAAGACGTGGGAGGCAATAACCAGCAGCCTTCAAAGTGAATGTGTGGGAGGTGTTTTGGGCGTAGGAATGATTGCATTGGTGCCGCCACCAACATCTATAGCTGCGGCCAGCATTGTGAACATGAGGAGGAGATTATAGGTTAATTTCATGATTAGTTTTTTTTGCATTAAATGATATTGTTACCTTTCAGTTTGTAATGGTTTCAAAGGCGTTTTACTCAGAATGAATAGAGGTGTCGCTACTTGTAATTGGGTTTTGGAATGTGAGTCAAATACAGTGCAATGAAATTGGATGCTTAAATGGCTATTGTATTTACATGGATGTTGAAGTGTTAAGAATTATTTTTGATGATACAGTCTTACCTGGCGAATTGTTAAAATAAATCAATATAACACACAATTCCAAAACAAATAAAGCTTTGCAAGTAAATTCAAAGATAGAGCCAGTTGGGCTCATTACAAAGTTTGAGTTGGAACCAGTGGATTTGCCTGTTGAACCACCCAAGATCGTTGAAGGTTTGCCTCCTATAGTGAACCTTAATGAATTGGATCATCCTCTTGACATTGATAGTGATCTTGGTGATGATTCAGTGAGTGGATCAGCTACTCAAGAGTTGACTGTAGTTAGTCGTGAGGGTATTTTCCTTGCACCTTGGGATACGTCATCTACTTCTTTTGATAGGGCAGCGATCTATTTGTTACTTGGTGACTTTATATTCTTGGATCCCTCATGGATTAGTGATGATCCCAGTCTAGATTTTATGACACTTCTAGATTTTTCTTGGCTTACATTTGTAATTCAACAAGATGAGAGTATGAGGAGACATGTCTATTTGTTGGATATTGCACATGAGATGGATATCTTTGCTTTGCTTGGGAATGGTGAAACTATCGACATCATTCTTATTGTAAGACTGAGATACATCAGCCGCACCTGGTGGCCTAATATCTATAACTGTTCTTATAGCCAGATAGACAGATTGGTTTGGGATTCGAGTACTGACATGATTGGTGTACTGCTTCTTGTGAATCATGATGAGTTGCTTCACAACTCCGAGTCATTCTTATTGCAGGACTGAGATACATCAGCCGCATCTGGTGGCCTAATATCTATATCTGTTCTTATAGCCAGATAGACAGATTGGTTTGGGATTCGAGTACTGACATGATTGGTGTACTGCTTCTTGTGAATCATGATGAGTTGCTTCACAACTCCGAGCATGGTGTTATTTATATCAGAGTAGCGCAGCAGATTGGCGGAGCAACATTCTTGAGGTTGATATGGGATCCATGCATTTGGTTTCAGCATGCAGATACAGATTGTTTGAAGGAAAGCAATCTCTACGAAGGGAGGACTGTAATGTCCCCTTTTTGGGACATTAGAAATCAATTAAATAACAAAATTTTAAGTTGTCAAACTATATCAAATTAAATTACAACTTAGTTTAATTATTTAATAAAGTATTAAAATGACTTTTATGGAGCCTAGTAAGAAATTAATAAAGTCATTTTAAGTTAAAAAGGGAAATAAAGTATTAAAATGACTTTTATGGAGCCTAGTAAGAAATTAATAAAGTCATTCTAAGTTAAAAAGGGAAAAAATAGAGACAAAGAAAAAAGAATATGAAGAGACAAGCATAAGGGAAATGAAGAGTCACAAGGTTATGCTTTAAAAGAACATTGAGAGGCTCATTCTCATTATGCTTGGTTTTATGTTTGGTTTTTTTCTCTTGAAAAATTTCTCGGAAGCTTTGTCTTTCAGCAAGTTTGAGGACGGAAAACCTCAAGCTTGGAGGCAGTGGATGGAAACCCATTGTCTGTTGGAGATATCACTTAGGTGTCTCACTTTTTGCGCTTCCAATTCATACTTCTGGTCATCCAATCTAACTGTAAGTTTTGTGGCTACGATTGGATATTTTGTTGTTGCTCTACTAAAGAATTAAAGGCAATATTCATATTTCATTTCAGAATCTCTTTTTTAGTCGAATATTGCATGCTTCTCAGTGTAATCTGTTGGTTTTAAAGAAATCATTTGCATGCAAAAATGTTTGTTTAAACTCCTATGGAATGTTTGGAAAATCTAAAGTAAATACCCTAGGGGGGATTACAATTGACTTACTAAAATAGTAAGTATAGGAGAAAGTGCCTGAAAAGGCTCCAAAAAAGGGTGTTGTGTTCCTTATACCTGTCTGAATAATAAGCTGCTTCTATCAACACATCAAAATCCCCTAACTCCACTCATTAGCCTACGGGAATCTCATGAGTAGGCTAATGGTTTCTTCGTGCCAAACTAGCTTAGGAAGAGGACATTACATATTGATGAAGTAATGGTGAACAAAGCAACAAAGTTTGCAAATCAAGAAAATGGGGGGTTGTTAAATATAGTTGTTGATTGCATTGTTTTAGTGATCATTTTTGTGTCTAGTTAGCTCGTGTTTTTTCTATCACCTAATTTGTGAAGAACTATTTTTTGTCTATCACCCCGTTAGTGAAGAATTGTGTATTTTTATTTTTTGTATCTAGGGCTTTCTAGTAGTGTTTCTAGCATGCTCGTTTTTCATAAGGTGATAATTTCATTATCATAAGCTTTTCTTTTTATAACTGATGGCTCTTAAAGTACTTGTTATACTAATCTTTCCTCAAAAAAATTCCCTAATTTACTTGATCGACCATAGCTTGAGCATTTGAGGGTTGTTCCCTTTGTTGTGCATCAATGTTAACAATATCCATGAGAGAAGAATTATAAAGGCCAAAAGAGATTCATATGAGCCTCTTTCATAAACAAGTCATTTTATTGTGCATACTTAAATACACAGCCCTAAAGAAGCACCATATGCAAGTGAAAATTTATTTGTGAAGCATATGAAAAGCAATTTGAAAAATGAAGGAAAGAAAACAATAAAACTAAGGTTGCACATGACCATACTAAGCATGTTTTTACTTCCTATTCCACCTAAGAAGGATAAGAAATGTTTCAAAAACCCATATTTCATGCTAAGAACGTAGCTTCTTCATGGATACCACAGAGAATTCTGTCCTTCAGCAAATGCAAAACGTTTCTTAAGAAACAAGAAAAATGGGTATAGGAGGTTCTTACAATTATACCTATTGATAGTGTTTTCACCAAAAGTACTAATTCTTATCAAGATGAAACTTGTATGATTGGAGAAAAGAGCCATGTAATTGAGGTGGAAGAGCTTGATGTTACCTGTTGGGATGAGGATGACCTCTTGAAACGTGATATCTCTAATTTTATTCCATGAGACCTTGAGCATTTTTTTGTTTCATTTATCTATGTACTTATATTGGTGTTTATTTTTGTTTTTCCTTGATTCCCTTTTATACTATGTTTCACTTTTCCATATCTCATTTCACCTTCTAGATTATGCTATATACTTAAGTTTTCCTACTTGGGGCATCTTTGACATTTGATTTTTCTATCTAGATCCCATTCTTGCCTATATTTCATTGTTAGTTTTCATGAATTCCTGCTCCTTATTTGAATGTTATGTCCTCCAATGTTCCATAATTGTCACTTACAATTCCACATGTCATTTGTTGTGTCCTTATATTATAGGTTCCTACGTTACATGATTTTTGATGTTGCTTATGTTTCATTCTTATGATGTTGTCTACAACCAATGCTCATGTTGATCCTATATGCTTCTCATTTTCATAGCTCATGTTACTTTCATGCCTTACATGTTTATGATCTTTATATCTTACAATTACATGTTTATGATCCTTATCATGCTTATTTCTTATGATTTGATCTTTATAATCCTTGTCATGCTGTCATGCACCCTTCTTGAAATAGGATTAAATAAAAAACAATAATAATTAAATTAAAAATATAAAAGAATAAAAATTTAAAAATAATTAAACTTTAGTTAAGTTAAACAAATGGTCAAAAGGCATAAATAGAAAAGTTGTGTCTCCCTCAAACATGAGGTATAAAAGGAAGAGAAGGGAGCTTTATTTAAGGGGGGAAATGGAGGGAGGGAGAAAGAGGGAGCATAAGAATTAAGGAAGGATTAAGGGAAGAAAACAAGGAAGTGACTCTTTTAAAAGGTTAAGGGTTGTGACCCATTCGTAGGGTGGTAATTGTGAAAGGGTGTGACCATTGAAAAGGCCAGACATGGTGAAGAGGTGTGACCCTTCCTCACAAAAAGATACAAAGGGAAAGAAGGATCAAATGGAATGGAGGAAAGGGAGTAGAGGAGATCTAGAGCAGATTTAGAGTAGTAGTCTAAGGAGGGATCTGAAATAAGAATTGAGAAGGAAAGAAGAAAATAAGGTATGTAGATCTAGAAGAAGAGAATATGCAAATCTTAAATGGGATATGTGCAGATTTGAAAAGCAGCAAAAAAAAATGGGAAGTGAGAGATAGGTGAAGATTAAATAAGAAGTGAAAGGGGCAGCAGTTGTTGTCAAACAGATGTATATTTTCGTAGCCAAAGGGTGTGACTCCCTACACTCAAAGGAGATATAAAAGAGAAGAACTTCATTTGAGAAAGGCATCCAAGGGAGATCAAGTTGGGAAATGATGTATTATTCTCAAAGGCAACATTGGAAAGTGGTGACTCAATTCTTATGAAAGGTGGCAACCCTCCAATAACATATAAAGGAGAAATCATTCAAAGCATTCAAGGATCACTTATCTATCATCACTCACCAATACATCAAATCAGAACTCTCTCAGTCATCACTCATCACTCTATGAAGTACATATTCATTCAATCATCATTCACTAATATGTCAAATCATCAAACCAAAGAAAATCATTCAATCATCCATCAAACATCAATTGGGGATCAAGTAAACAGACCAGCAATCAACTATTCTATCAATTTAATCAATATATATTAATCATAAAATCATCAAATCAATCAGGATTGCCATGCCCCCAATCTGACAGTGAAACCATGTTATGAAATTGTCTTACAAATGTAAGACCTCACAATTTCAGAAATTATGCATCTAGCCCCAATCATATCACACAGCAGACCGTATTACATATGATTAGATCAATTCCCAAATTGGTTGGCAAAAAGAAAATAACTTGTTAAAAGAGTAAACAAATTGATCCACGTTAGGGAAAGGTGTGTTTATGAAGAGGCATCACCAAACAAACAGAGAGACACCATTATGAATAGTGGTTGTGTCCTTAAGGAGTGCTAACAACCCTTCATCATCCAAAGGAGAAATATAAAGAATGAAACCCAGCAGTCCAAAAGGGATATCGAAGGAGAAGAAAAGGCACCAAGAAGAAAGAACAGATAATAATTATATTCAGATCTGTGATCCTTGGTATGAGTATCGTGTGACACATACATTGCATAATGAATCCATTAATGACTGTTCTCTACTGAATTATGTATGCAG
>MU226030.1:867207-880025 GCA_018584345.1 Thuja plicata
TAGTTCTGAGCATTTGAATAACACTTAATTTACATTTTAATTGCTTGTTTTAACTTGACATTCATTTGCCTAGTAGTTTACGTGCACATCGAATTGGGGACAAAATGTAATGGTGGAAAGTGCACACCTGTGCCCTTTTCCCTTATGTTTTGGGTTCGCTTTGATGAAAGTGTCCTTAATGCAAGAACAAATTTAAGAAAGAAAGAAATTATTTTTAATGTCCACGAGACTAAAGATACCCTATGGGACAAACGGCACACAATGATTTCTGCATTTCAGCATTCTTCTTGTATAACTTGACGATGAGTGCCCCCAACTGCTAAGTGGCATATTCTTGGATGAATTCAACTTATGCCAATACCATATCTTGATCCCATTAGCATTGATCCCAAAAACAATTGTTCTTTATCCATGTATCTCTCATTTGCCACCTTGGATCAAATCCACACATGCAAACTTGACCCCAACTCACTTCCACAATCACACATCTGAACCCTAAACCTCTAAAATTCAAAATGCAATGTAAGTTGTTGTTGAGAATTTCACCACCACCCATGACCCGAGCTAGCACATGTTTAAGTTGTTTTGAGGGTGTGTTGTTGTATTTAAGGGTGTTCACTCATTCATTTAAAAGGGTCTAAGGAGAAATCTGAGACCATTGTCATAGAGCATTCTAGTGGCATTACATTGGCACACATCATTGTTGAACACCTACTTGTTGTCCTTCATAAGTCCATCTTGATTCATTACCATTGAATCAGTCCAACTAGGGGTCTAACTGAGGAGAACACGATCCTCACAATTTAGATTCTCAAAGGTGTTCCCGAAGACAGCTATTTCTTACAGAGATTTAGATCTCAGAAGATATTCAGAAGAGGGTATGTTCTTAAAGTGAGAAAACTCCAACAGTCCATTCTCTAAAAATTCAAATCATTTCCACACTAGCAAATCTAAAACAAAGCAACAAACAATCACATTATGGCTTCCAAAACAATCACAGATAAAACCCTAGAATTCCATCATCAAATTCCAAGCTGGATTCAGTAATTCAATTATCAGTCCCTCCACATTTATCTAGGTTAATTATTGCTTAATTGCTTTATTTAATATTACAATAGATAATTGTATCATTATGTAAGTAGTGTTTTTCCCCTTGTCAAAATAAAATAAAGTCCACAAAATATCTAAGGAAAAAAATTCGGATCAATAATCCTATCATAGAAACCAACTTAAATCCACCCAATAGGCCTCAACATGCCCCACTTCGATATGCAATATTTGTGTAGGCTATACTCTACAGTTGAATAATAATTGCAATAAACTTAAACTAGGTCTACGTTCCCAAGCCTGCTCTTGGAGTAATTCTTGAAACCCTAAGATGAACCCTCTGTATGATGCCACAATGATATTAAGTTGTATTTCCAAGCGTAAGCCCACTATGGTTAGTTAATTACCTTCACAATAATCCTTCTGCAGCCAAAATTCTATCCCCAACACAAAATTTCCAGTAATTTAAGTCCCGGAAATATCAACAAGCCGCAGATTGTCTACAGTTTTAGAGGTTTGACAACTAGTAGCAAACCACACCTCTAACCACGCTGTCGAGTGACAAAATAGAAGAAAAAGAGAAGAAAAGGCAATCCTTGAATGGAAATACAGATGAAAAATCGATACAAACAGAACCCCTTTGAGAATGCTCAGATAATCCTCGGAAAAATGAAAGAAAAGGAGCTGGTGATAAAACTATTCTGCGAAAACCAAAAAGGAAGCACGCCTGAGTATTTTTTGAAGATGAAAGTCTTTTGGATCGAGCAAACAAAAGAAAATATAGAATTAGAAAGAAACTTTTCCATACCTGCTACAGATATTTAGTATTTACCCTTGCAAATTTCTACTACCAGTTCCCCTTTCTTCATGAGCTGCTTGTGTCGAGGGGGAAAAGATTGCATCCCTTGGCAGCTATTTTTTTTTAACTTTGTCCCTTGTTGGCTTTGTTGCTTTATACTCAAGCGACCTCTTTTGCCGTATTTGTTTTATGTTTCAGCGAAAAAATGAAGGATTTATATAACGCTGAGTAAGGGACTCTTAAGTAATTTTTAAGTTCCTGTTAATATTGGAATTTTTTTATGGATTTTAATTACTAGCACTCTCAACTTTAGCATATAAAGATGATCCGATCTCTACAAATCACTCTATTTGAGATAGCTCTGACAACCATTGCATTTACAGCATTAGCAGTAGCTATCACCCATTCAATACGAAAACAATAAGTCTTAACCTCGAGAACAAGGAAAACAGAATAAACAAAAATTTAAAACCATAAAATAAATGTAAAATTCATTTCACAGTTCAAAATATCTCTGCGTAAAGAAACAAATAGAAATCTAACACTAATTTTACAATAATGTCATATATGAAAACAGCCATAAATAAAACCACTGAGACAATGCCTTCATTTAACAGATGACAACGCAATTGTTTTAGAACAAAGTAAAACGTAACAGAAATTAATCCAATCGCTTTCATAGAAAATCTCACTGAAACCATGGCAAGTGACTTACCTCAATACTGCACAAATTGTGTCGCGCTGTCCACGATGCCGATCATAATAAATTGGACAGAGCTTGCACGAAAATTACTACGAAACCCTGTATTTTTAAATGAGACGAAACAAAAGTAATCTCCCTGTGGCTGCTGCTCGATCTGGAATTATCAGGGTTTTAAAGCTAAAAAGATTCTTTAAGTTCGAGAGAAGAATTTTGCAGCCTTTTAAACGAAAATATTGCTTCCGAGTTAATATTTGTTTAAGTCGCCAGCGAGTAATGGTTTCATCTGCCTGATAATTGTTTTCCCGGCATGAGACAACCTTCCGAGTGGAAGCAGCTAGAAAATATAGACCATCGGCTGTTATTTTATTTATTCTATTATTAAAAAATATATATTTTTACCAATATCTT
Source organism: Thuja plicata (assembly GCA_018584345.1). Lineage (NCBI taxonomy): Eukaryota > Viridiplantae > Streptophyta > Pinopsida > Cupressales > Cupressaceae > Thuja > Thuja plicata. Next base: position 870,165 of record MU226030.1, read on the forward strand.
ATAAAAAGTAGAGTATTATTGTATTATTCTAAAAGTTGATATTCATTCTTTCCTTGATTTTAAAGTCTCACGTTTCCTTAAATAGAAATCAAAAATTAGTAGTAATTGCACTTTGGTGTGCATTTGGTAATGCCCAAGAGGTGTTGAAGGTCAAATTAGAAAAAAAATTGGTTCATTTTTGCATGTATTTGTGTGGTACATGAGATTGATTGTTAAGTCATTTAGTAAATTATGTTTTTGTGCAAGTAAAGGTTTCAATGGAGAAGTGGCAGCTTTAATCAACAATGTCTTTGTTTAAAGGGATCTAAACATGACTGAAACACAACCTTTGAATCAAGAAGGTAATCAGACTCCATTACCAATGGGCTAGCACTATATTTTGCAATAGGGAGAGAGGGGGAGAGGAGAGATAGAGAGAGTGGGAGAGTGACAGAGAAGTGGGGAGATATGGAGAGGGCGAGAGAAAGATGAAGAGATATAGATAAATGGGAAGAGAGAAAATGGAGATAAGAAGTGATATATATATATATAAAGAGGGAGAGATATAGGGGTGGAAAGAGATGGAGATTTAGAGAAGATGGGGGAATAAATATGGAGACATAGAGATAGAGATAAAGAGATATAAGCATATAGGTATAGGAAGAGCAAGATAGATGAATGGATAGAGACAAGGAGAAATGTATAGAGATGGAGGGGGAGAGGAAGATAAAGTTAGAGATGAAGATAGATCAAGAGAGAAAGGAGACAAATAGACACACTCGCACACAAACAGGGATAAATAGAGAGAGAGAGAGAGAGAGAGAGAGAGAGAGAGAGAGAGAGAGAGAGAGAGAGAGAGNGAGAAATAGAGAGAGAGAGAGAGAGAGAGAGAGAGAGAGAGAGAGAGAGAGAGAGAGAGAGAGAGTAGTGTCTCTCCCATTTGCATTTTGTATAACATCCTAATGGATGTGCTTTTCATGCTCATATTATGTGATCATGTTGGACCGGTGTGAGGTCTGTACCTTCGGGGTGATCTGAATATGTCATTGCTTCAGCAAATTATTTATGCTTTATACCTGGTTGTGAGAACCATTGTGTTGTGGATGGTTGTATGCCTGATTTGTGATGCCTTATTTTGGCTTTGAGATGCTTATTTGTTGCTCCTATGTGATTGGTTGAGTTGATTATGGGATTCGGTGACTATACCCATGTTATGGTCTTATGCTCATTCTAAGATTGTTGTTGTGGTCATGATTGGTATCTACCTTGTTTGGCTTTTGATGTGATTTGACAGTATTCGCTAAGGTTTGTGCCAGTGACTATTGGATTTTGATTATACCACGATGTTATTCTATGAATACTCATGTGATGTGATCAGTGGTTGCACTGTGTGATGCATACCGTACCTTATTTTGGTTACTGCAACATTGTTCATTTATCTATTAGATTAGGTTGTTATTAGTGTTTTGACCATATTTGCATGATGATGCTTTGAGATAACATGTTAGGATGATTATCATGGATATTTGATTATGGTACCTTTTATGCAATTGTATATTTCAATTATTTACTTTTACTGACTATACTCGTATGTCATAAAATTAGTATTTAAATGCTTTTAATTTAATTGCAATGATGATTTAATGACATGATGTTTACTACTTTACCACACAATTGCTGTGCATTTTGCCCTGTGTGTCAATATGAAGTGAGACGGAGTCGTAGTTACTCATTCAGGAGATCCACACGATGTACCACCCTACTTCATTATTGTTATCAGGTGTTGTATGTGCTTTGGCTATTTATATATTATGAGTAGTTGCACTTGATGTTTGTGTGTTTCAGTGAACAGGTACCAGGAACATTCATCCTAAGTTGCAGGATTTGAGTGTGTCCCTATGTCCCCGGCAGTGACACAAGAGATAGTAGCTTTGGCCTTTCATACTGAGCCAATGTCGTCCTTGTATGGATGACATATCCATATTATTATATTGTTCCCTCTGGTACGTATTAGTAAATCCAGATTTGTTATGCATTTGTGATAGATCTGTGAGCGTGTCTATGCATTTAGAAGTTCTTGCAGTGGTCACGGTTTATTTAATTAAAATGTTAATTTCAATGTATTTTGGGGATTTAAATATTTATTTTAATTACCAGCTAACTTGTCTTAGTTGAATTCCAGTTAATTGGAATCGATTTATTTTAATTTGGGAAAAGGTCAATAGTTTATTTAATTATTTAAATAGTCTATTTGAAAGTCATTTTGGATAAGTGACTTTATATTGTGGGAAAAAGTTCATTTTCCACACTTCATGCTTTTGAAAATGGGAATTTGCTCCAAAACTTCTTATGGAGAGATTCAAATTTTATTTGTTGGGAGTGACTAGGTCCTCCAATTTTTGTGAGTAGCGGCTCATTGGATTCGTGTCGCAAATCTCCGTCTTCTTGTGGAGTCGTTTGTGCTTTGGTGGAGTCTCCATTATTTTCTTCCTTTTCTTGGTTTTTACCATTCGTGGGAGGTAGGGCTTTCTAGATTTCTGATTTTACTTTGTTGTTTCAAGAAAAATAAATTGCAATAGATTTGTGGGCTAAGAATTAGTATTCCCCCACATTTTTGTATCATTTCATTACCCGGTTGGGTTTGTACGAGCGTTTATGCATTTTCCACTTTGTGATTTGAGGTTTTAGAAGTGTTATGTTGCTCAAATTTTTGTGTGTGCCCAAAAATGAGATTTTATTGTAGATTTGTGTTGTTGCTTTTAATTTTGTACATTTTTAAAGTTTGAATTTTGGGTGATTTCGTAGGCGCACCATTTTGTGTGCCGCCCAGAACTTGGTTGTCGCAATGTTTGGCATGAGTTAGTTATTGGAGGTTGTAGTACTCCAGCTGCATAATAGGACTATGGAAGTGGAATATATTAAGGTCATTTTGGTTATTTTCTCTCGCGATTCAAACTTACCCATTTGATATTAAAATGTTGATTTTTGCACTTTGCCAGATTTTGCCAAAATTTGGGTATTTTAGTGCTTTTGGCCCCTTTGAGCCTTCCTCATGTTCTAACAAGGTGCTTGATGGATTCCATGGGAATCCTTGCTCTCGGCATAGTGGTCGATAGAACTATTTTTCGTTGTGCCCTTTCTTCGTTTTCCCTTGGTTGTATGCCTTGAGTATTTTGGAGTTGAGATATCCTCCTTTCCTTCTTTTGTTATTGCATTTGTCTTGTGTTGGCACACTCCATGCTTGAGGTTGAGCTTGCATGTGATACATGGATGTAGGATGTTTGAGACTACATCAAGTCATGTAGTTGACCTATGCTCCTATGTCGAGGTCTGAGTGACCCGTGCTCTTGGTATTAAGACTAATAGAGCTTACTATGTTTCCTAATGGTTTTACGACTTTAAGAGTTTTTCCTTGCATTGTTCTTATTTTGTCTCCTGCCTCATTGTAGAAAGATATGAGCCTATATTTTGGGTAGTGGGATGGTGTGGCTCTCCAAGGCAGGATGGGACACAAAGTGGTACTAGGATAACCCTTGGAAGAGTTCTTGATAAAGTAATAAGCTTAAAAATAATTTTGAAAAACATAAAATTAGATAAGTGATTATGTTCAATGACCGTCTGTTTGAGAGACGTGAGTTGGGACAAAATAAACCATCTATGGATGTTGATCCAGAATCACCATGGCCATCTATGGATGTTGATCTAGCATAGAAATGATCATCTATTTGAGAGATGTGTGCCGACACAATAGAGCTTCCTTGATGAAAGAAGGATTGCTCGAAGTCGCATGGGCCTTTACAAGCCATGTGATAATACTCCATTCTTGAGTCCCTGCACTTTATCCTTTATAGCTCTGAGTAGTACCTTGGGTATATTGTGAATATGAGAATTCTTTATTGTAATTGGACATTAGATCACATGTTGAGTGTTCTCCATGTGCACTTTTACTCTGCATCTTTGTGTATTTGCATGTTGAGTGTTCTCCTTGTATTATTGTACTTTGTACCTATGTTTTGCATTTGACCTTGTGTCATCCTTTGAGACTATGCCTCTGCTTGGCATGTGTTTTGTCCACTCCTTGCTTGTGTGTTTGCACTGTGTTTGTGGTCAGGTTACTATCTCCGCAAGCATGGTGGGGTGGGCCTGAGGGTTCCACTTGGCAGGGTGGTGTTGCAATACCATACCACAACTGGGGATCGATGTACAGGTGGTGGGATTCTTACAGAATCAGAGAGGGATCGAGCATTGAGATCTCCATGTTATACTGCACTTGGCTCATGTTGTATGTATTTATATTCTCTTTGGTTATGTTCATAGAGTAGTTGCATTGATGCTTATGTACTTGATCTTATGTGCACCTGCGTGCATTTGATTCTTAGAGTAGCTTATTGCTTTATACTCTTGATTGCAATCAAGTGGATGATGCCTCAATATGCATGTATTTAGTACTCCCCAGTGTGGAGCTAGCTTGTATTTCATGTCGTACATTGGTGTTGGAAATTTCATCCGGTTGTTGGACAGAGTTACCCTATCTGTTGCATGCTTTGGGCATCAACGACAATCTTCTTTTGGACCTTGCTTCATTATTTTGGATGGTGAATAAAATGATGATTTCATAGGTTGATTTTAGGTCAATTTTATCTTATACCTCATTAAGAGCTTTCCAACATGTTTTGAACATAGTCAATCCGACGCTGGATGCAAAATTTATGGCCTCCAGAAGGTCCTACTAGCCATTTCAAGCAGAATTTTGCTTCCAGCCATTCTTATGTTGTTTTTGGGATATATTTTGTTTACAATCATTCTTATGTCATTTTTGGGAAGTGTCATTTTTGGTAAATGTTTTGTCATATTTGGGATAGTGGCTACTTCCATACATCTTCTAGAAACCCTAATTATTATTCTAGATACCCTTTTTCGAGTAGAGGCTATTTCAATCGTAACAAATTAGATTTGTATTTGCTGGTGAAGCTTTCCCCTTTCTTTCTCATTGTCATCTTCTTTCTTTATATTTGGATAAGGTTGTTGTGGTTCCCTCGATGGGCGACCATTGACAATGGTTTAGTCATGATCCTTGGAGTTCATTAAAGTGATCTGAACTCTCATGAGGCAGGGTGAACATGCCTATTTTGTTCATACTTTAGTATAGGTTGCTTGGGAACCTTTGGAAGAGTTGTTAATTCTTACGCTTGTGTACGATCATGTTGTGATTGCCATGTCATCTCTAGCATGTAGTATTGTGCTTGTGTTGTTGTTATCTGGTGCACTTTATATGTTATGTATTCTCTTGTATCAAAAAAAAGTTTCGTACATATTTAACCCTTGTTTCCAAGGGTTCCTTAGCGGGGCATTAAATCTGGTATCAGAGCCCATGTTCAAATGTTGGGATCTATGTGTATATGTTGTTTGCATAGTAGATGTTGTTAGTGCATGAGTGTGTGTGTGTAGAGTGGTGGGTTAGTGGTTGTTTGTTACTTAGGTGCCTAAGCATGACATTCTTGAGTGTTCTCAAGGAATCGCACCAAGTAACATGAGGTGGACGAAGAGTACCTCCTAGAACTTGCACCTTCCAAGGATGGATGATACCCATGTGTGAGAACCCATTCAGAGCCTTTAAGACTATATGGTTGGTGTGTTGCTCATGGTTTTTTAGTGTTTTGTGACCTCTTGTATCGTTTGTGTGCTTGGATGCCTTGAAAACTATGGTTGGGTTGTCATTTGTTATAGCATGATAGTTTGTATGTACATGTTGATCCTTGATTGGTTCAGGTGTTGAATTTCCCTTGTGTGGCTCATTATTTGTATGACCCTCTATGGGAAGTGTTACTTACTGGTGTCCATACATGGCCTTGAGTGCCTAATGATTGATTCTTGTGGTGTGTTGTGCACTATATTTTGCGGGATTATTGCATTAATGGAAATTAAATGAATGATTAATGTTGGTTGTATGTGACATTTTATTTCTTGCATTTATTATGCATTCAATTTGTAGAGCAATGTTTATGTGTCATGGTAAATCTTGAAAAGAGGCATTCATTGGTAATGAGGAATGTAATCAATTTTTTTAATAGATCATTTTGGTTAATGACTTATGTCCTTGAATTGCATGGTCTCTTAACCTTTTTGGAAAATATATGTGTTGTTGTAAAGCATCCTGTGGAATTGTTTGATAATTGGGATTTAGCATGTTTTGCTTGTGACCTTAATGCATCTACCTTGTCTTGAGTGCAATGAATCCATAGTGATAACAAAGATTACCGTCACTTGTGTGATGTTGAGATTGCTACCATACCCTGGAAGATGGGTAGTTTTGTATTCTTATAGCCAGTTTTGGACTTGTGATGTAAGTTGTGCATACCCCTTTTGTGGTAAGAACCTTTGTGGTTGTTGGCTAATAATTCCTTAAACCATTTATGTGTAAACCCTCTTGTATGAGAATGTTGAGCACCCCTTGAGAGGTTGAGTCTCATGTTCCAACCCCATGCGTGCTTCTCCTTATGGTGCAATTACCCTCTGATGCATTACATAACCGAAGATCTTGTGTTGTGCATTCAACATATGTTTTGAGGTTGTTCTTAGACCCTCGTCTTATTGAGACCCTGCATAATGGAATTATTGTATTGCATATAAAAGAATAAAAAAATTAAATAGCAAAAGAATATTGTTGCTTTTGTTAGAAGTATAGTGATGCATATGATTGAGACCTTAGATTTTCCACTAGTTGGTGTGTGTGGGTATGTTCTCTAACATTGTTGAGACAATGTGTTCCTCAGTATCGTGTGGCAGATACTCCCTCTTATGTGACTTATTTCAGTCATAATATTTCATGAATGTATTCCATGATTAATGATTCATTTTATCTTTTGGTGGATCTTTCCACATGTTGTGTGGACCATCGTTAAATTCCAGTATTTCATATTTTTGGACTGGTCACCCAAACTTCTCTATCTATCTCTGTGTAACGGTTGTCACATGTGATTTATTGTTGAATTGCGTGCATTTTGGGGATTTACTAATGGAATTGATAATTCCCCCATTTAGGTTTTTCCCTTTCTTTCATGGTGTCTATTTTGAATGTTTGATATTGTTGTCTTGTGTTGTGTTTTGTGACTCTATCATGTTCAATGCAGACCTCTGAGTATGTGCAAGGGAGAACATGGTGGAGAACATACTCTATTGTGCTTGTTGAGTAAATGTAAATATGTTAATAAGAATGTATTCTTGTTTAAATTATGAGAAAATCTTGTTTTGTGCATAGAAGAAGTGCAAGTTGATAATGATGTATAGGCATGTTAACATTAATTGATTTAAAGGATGCATTAGACTGTAAATCTCCTTAGTATGGATCTTCATAGCTTCAATGTGAAATTAATGAGTAAACATGTACCATTTTAAACAAGACTAGATTTTCCTGAACTCTAAATACATGGTTAAAGAATGAATGGTTGTATTTGGTAAACCTCATTTTGAGCATTAGTAAGAATCATGATATATATATGTTATTTTTTTGTATATGCCAATGTTTATCTTGTATGGCGTTGATTGAGTTTGAATTCTTTCATCGGTTTCTAGAATGCATGCTCAGTGAGATTCTTATTTTCTCTCTTGATGTGATTTGGAGACCTTGAATGTTTCCCTTCTCGGCATTGTTACTCTGAATAGTTGGGTGTGACTTAGTCCGCCTATGAGTTTTGATCGATGTTGAGGGTCTCGATGACCATGTATTGTTGTTGTGCTTGCCTCTTTTAGAGTGATTATGGAGGTTCTTGATGCACCACCATTTGTTTTTATTATCAGTTAGCGTTCTTGGGGCCACTTTGGTTGTGGGTGTCCCAATTCATCTTAGACTAGCATAGTGTGGGGATAGAGAGAGTATCCCTTTCCCAATCCTGAGACTCCCGTAGCTATATCCCTTTATTATTATTATTATTATTATTATTATTATTATTATTATATAGGTTATTATTATTATTATTATATTGGTTATTATTATTATTATTATTATTATTATTATTATTATTATATATAGGTTAAGTTGTTCCTTCTTGGTGAGACTCTGTGTTGGAGATTGGGCTTTCCAAAGGATTGCTTGTAGAGTTGTATTACTAGCTCTTAGCTAGAAGGACATGGTATCAGTTGGCATATCTTACCATCCCGAGCTTGGTTATGAATTTGAGTGTAAGAGGATGCTCTCCATTTGTATTCATTACCACCTTGTTGGAGGTGAGATTGTGGTCTAGTTCTATTGTAGGACCCTAGTTTCCAGCTATAGTTGAGCTCTCGATGTCATGAAAATCATATTTCTCCTATGCTTAATGATTAGTTGTACTCTTGTTATCTCTTCAAGTGGAAGGGTTGCACTATTGAGCCTCGATTATGTGAGTGTCCCTGGTTATGTGAGGCAACCTTATGCATTTGTATTTCTTGGTACCTTGAGTTGGATATAGTATCCCTTAGAGAAGTGCAATTTTGACAAAGAATCTTCACCTTTTTTAGATTATTGGGTGAGTTAGTGAGATTCTGGCTAGATTTAAGAATTCTCAAGATGAGCATGGTGGTGCTTTTCAACATTTTGGATTGATCTTTCCCTTGTTCTTGAGTTGGTGGCTTGAGAGTTTTGTACCTTGGTCGTAGAGCAAACCTGAGGGCTTTATTCCATAGTTAGTGTCATGCCCAAAAGTTGGGCAAAAACACATGAACAAAAATTTTAAAAGACGCATAAAAATGGGATACTAAAGCTATACAAGGGTAACAAGTGCACGCAAAATGGTGCAAGGGTAAACGATAACCAGAAACGTCTCAAGAAGAGGACTAGCTACACAGCTATCCTAAGGGATGAATAAAGTTCCCAACTGGATCTGCACGCAAATCGAGATAGTTTGGCTAAAAGTCAACTAGGGTTGACCAAAAGTCAAACATCCCTTGAAATACGTGAAGGAGGGTCACTAGAGCCTATTAAGCACTAGGGAAGTCGAGGGCGCGCAAATGAGACGATTGACCAAAAAGTCAACTGGGTTGACCATAAAGTCAATTGGGTTGACCAAAAAGTCAACCCTCTTAAAAAGGGACGAAACTGAAACCCTAGGTTCCAGAGTGCACCGGGATCACCTGGTGCGAAAACAAAACCAAACGACCAAGGTTTGACCATGGTTGACCAAAAGTCAACCGTACTCGAGAACAGTCAATGGTAACGATAATGCCCCTAAAAGGCGTATATCGCGAAGCTAAGGCGTTGTAATGACCCCCAAATCGATAAAACGATTACTGAGTTGAAATAATTTTAACTGAATAATTTAATAAGGTAATTAACGTTTTAAATCTTATATTTATATATCTCTGATCAACATTACTATCAAAAGAAAATTTCACCCCTATCATTAATTAATTAATATACGATATTCAAATCTAATCTTGACATCTTACATATATAAAAATAATAATAATAAACCATTTAAATAAATCTTAAACTAATTTGAATTAAAATCCTAATACTTAAAAGAAAACATATATAATTCCATATATAAATAAATCTAAACCTTCAATACAATTTAATCTAGTAATTTAAATAAAACCTTAAAATATATTCTCCTTTAAAAACTAAATCAAATCTAATTTTGCAATTTATATATATAAATAAAATCTAATCTAAAAATAAAATAAAATCTACAACTTAAAAATCAAATCTAAAATTAAAATAACATTATATTTAAAATTTAAATCTTATTTAAAATATGAAATAACAATATAATAAAACAATATAAATTAAATCTTTACACAAATCTAATTTACATATACTAATAAATAATAAAAGAAAACATTAAATAAAAATAAACCTAAACTAAAAATCGCAATGAAAGAAAAATGAGGAGGCGGCGAGATACA
>MU226030.1:899668-913375 GCA_018584345.1 Thuja plicata
GAAATTAATCTATATGATAACAATGCATGATTATTCTATGAAAGAAAATACAAATGCAAGATTAATCTATGAAAGGAAACATGAATCTAATCTAATATGCAAGTGCAAAATTAATCTAAATGGATTGTCATGGGGCATGAAAGAAGAAGACAAGAAGAGAGAAGTTTCAATATCCAAGCTCAAGTGCTCAAATTCTCCTCCAAAATTGCTCTCCAAACCTAGAGCATAACAATAGCAAAAAATTATATATCTCTGATTTCTTATCCCTAAAAGGAAAAGGAGGGAGCTCCTTATAAAAGAATGTGTGGAGAGGAATGCATCCTCAAGAGCAATGTGGGATAAATCCCTAAAAAGGGAAGTAAGAGGGAAAAGCCCACCACTTAGGAATATGTGTGGAGAAAAGGGAGTTTTATTTATTTTTTTGTTTGATTTATTTCCTTTTTCATCAAAAACAGAGCTTTAAGTGGGGATTTTATTTATTTAATTAAAGAAGGATTTTCTTTCAATTAAATAAGATTATTTTATTTAATTAAAATAGAGATTTTAATTAAATACGATAATATTATTTAATTAAAAGAGAGATTTTAATTAAAGAAGATAAGATCATTTAATTAAAAGATTTATTTTAATTAAATAAGATTATTGATGAAATGATCAAACCTTAGGAAATATTGAAATAATTGAATTAATTATGATTTGATCAAGGAAATTGATTTAAATTGAAAATGTTGCAAAGCATTGATTCGGGAATTTGATAAATTGATTCTGTCATTTGATAATTTTGAAGAATGGGGGCCCATAGTCTAGGCGATCATTTTAGGGTGCATACAAAAGGCACCTATTATGCATGATTTGACCCATTTACACCATTTCTCAGCAAAACCAATTTTTTGTAGGACTTTGAATAGAAAAGACCAATTGAGTTTGCCATACGTTTTCATCATATCTATTTTTACTACAAATGCTAGTGACTGGTTTGTTTGTATGGATTGTAGTACTTTGTGTTCAACTAATGCTCCTTCCATTGTCTCCCTGTCTGGGACAAAACCACCATGTTCCTAGGAAATAATTTTTGTTATCAGGTACTGAAGTCTAATGTAGATAGCTTTGGAGAATATCTTATAAATGATGTTACATCATGAAATGGATCTAAAATATGCAAAGGTTTTAGGCTCTTTAATCTTGGGTATAATAGCAATGTTAGTGGCATTAAATTTTTTTATGACTAAAGCACTCTTTCTTGATTCTTCTAAGGTTGCGAAAAGGTTAAAACTAATAACATCCCAACATTACTGGAAGAAGAGTGCAGTAAACCCATCTAGGCCAGGTGATTTTTTGGTGGCAAGGAAAAGACAACCTTACGAACTTCCATCAAAGTAAAAGGTTCCATAAGAAGCTGGTTATCTTGATCAATAATCAAATTAGGGATGACATCAAGGAGCTCATTTTCATGTTCTTGATTTGGAGGAGGAGGAGGGGGAGAAATAATATTCTTGAAGAACCATACACCCTCATCTTGAATGCCTTGTGCATCTAAAATCACACTATCACATATGGAATCATTGATGGAGAAGATTGTATTAGTTATTGTTAGAATAACTGAGAGGGGGGGTGGGGGGTGAATAAGTGGCCTTAAATATTTCCAAAAACTCAACCAAACATTTATATCTCAAATATAATATCCTTAGTTATCTTTCATTCCTTCAAGATGTATGCCTTATGTAATTCTAACAAATATATACTTCTCAGTAGGATATATTGTTTATCTTTTTCTAGCCTTTACCGAGTAGCAGGAATTAAACTTAGTGTTTACCGACCAATCCAGTTATAGTAATGTGTAAAGTAAACTATCAATGCAATGAAAGAAATACAAATTCGATACATGGACTTTTAATGTGGAAACCCTGTTAAGGGAAAAACCACTTGGGACCGGTAACCCAAAATTCTCACTCTTCTAAAGTGAGCTCGGTGAAGAGCCAACCCTGTTAAAGGTTACAAACACATTGTTAAGTGTGACCTTGTTAGAGGATTTAAAACTAACAGTTTATCTTTCGACCTATAATTCACCATGTTGTTAACAAGAAAACCTTTTGATACTCTTGAGTATCTCAATACAATAAGGATGGTTAAATTCCACTCGGTTAAGAGATTTTCTGAATCAATGGTTAAACTGAAACAGTAAATGATCTATTCAATAATAAAACTTTAAGTTGCAGCTATTCAAATCTAATGTTAGTCCAATAATACCTCTCTAATCATTGTTCTCTTCAATTCCTTTTCTCCCCTTCTTTCTTCTTTATGCTCGGTGAATGTTCTATCCTTTGTTGTTTGGTGTCTGTAGAATTCCTTGGCTCTATTCTTTGGCCTGTATGATCAGATCTGAATGAAGACTTCTATCTTCACCAGAATTATATTCAACATTCCTCTTTTTGTAATGAATTCCTTGTATCTTTATAAAGACATGATTTCACCATTCAATCTTCTTGTCTTCATCGTAGATCACTTCTTGATCGACAAATCTCAGTGTTCTTGCTTTAATTCGTAAAGCTCTCCTTCAGTTCTATTATGTAGATCTCTCCTTATTAACTGTAACTAAAACTAGCTTTAAATCTCCTTCTTATCTTTAGATTATCTGATCAATGAAAATAAAACAATCAATCAGTTAACTCTAAATATAGCTCCTGCCAGCTAAGTGTTTTTTTTGTTCTTTATCTTCAGTTCTGATTGGTGCTCAACTTCAGTTAGCTCGGTCATTGATTCCAGTTGTCCTTGGTAACAACTTCAGTTATGCTCGGTGACCACTCTTGTTATGCTCGATTAGTGCGGTGCTCGGTATACACTATGAACTGCTAAGTGACTCTTGCTTGGTTTATACTATCCGTTGGTGTGCACTATTTGTCAGTGTTTACTGTCACTTAGTGTACACTGTCATTCAGTGTATACTGGATTTTTATGTTTTACCGATAACATAAAATTTGTCTCTTCGCTTATTCTAATTTTATGACAATATGTATATGACCAATCAAATTATATCAAGTTGACATCAATGAAAATACAATACTTTAACTAATTTAATGTCTTGCATTCACTTTTGCATCTCGATGATCATCAACTCATCATCTTCAAACATTCAATCAGTTACAGTTCATCAGTTGCTCGCTTTAATTTTGCTGACATATGGAAAAAAATTGTGTTCTTGTCCCCATATTTAAGCCATAATTCATGGGATTTATGCCTCCAATATACTTCTTCCCTTTTACACAATTCTTCCCATTTATTTTGGAGTTGTTTTGGTCTTTTGAATGTAGATGAATCTAATCCATGACATATAATGTGATCATTTATCTCAGCTAGTTCCTTTTCCATGATTTCCTTTTGGGAGAAAATGTTTTTGAAAACCAGTATTTTCCATGTCTTGATTTGGGTTTTCACATGCTGCATTATTTTGTAAAATTGAAATATCTTAGTGCCTTTGTGAAATGGTGCACTGGCCCACCATTACCTAAGCAGTGGAGGAAAGTGTGGATGATGGAACCACATTCTTTCAAACTTGAAAGAAGGCTATGCCTAAGTGTTGAGAGGGGTATATTCTTCATCATTTTCAATAATATGGATAATGATTAGATCTTGTATAAGGTAATATTTACGACTGAATGTTGTAATCTTGTATATTCCAACATTGTGAAATGAGAAATCTATCTAATATTTTTGCATTTAGAAGGAAATGTTATCTTCTATTCATCCATGTGAAAAGACAATTCTGAGGTGCAATGTCTAATAAGGTATTATGATTTATGAATGATGAAAAATCTTCCATAGTTTTGATAGGTGGGCATATTCCCCCTTTCTTCTCTGATGAAGAGGTTATTGCATTAAAATCACCACCTAACAAAAAATTATGATTTGTATTTTGCTGAATAATTGAAGTAAGATTTGTACATATCTTTATTTGTCATGTGTGGAGATTGGTCTATAGACATTCATAAGATTGAATGATAACTCAAAGTTTTAGATGTTAAGAAATTTCCAATTGGTATCTTTCTTGAGTATTTGCACTTGTGTTGTTTGGGATTCCATAAAAAAGTGAGACCTCCCAAAGCTCCTACTGCCTGACTTTGGGTTGATTTCCATTTTGTCCATATCTCCACTATTGTGTGGATATTTTCCTATGATAATTTGGTTTCTTGGAGTAATATGATATTTTCTTGAGAAAAAGATAGTTTCTACTTGATTCTATGTCTTTTTTCAAAGGCATTGATGCCTCTAAAATTCCAAGAAATTATTTTTATGGCCGACGAGGAGAATAATTCATTCTCCTTGTTGTTCTCTTTGTAGATGAGGTTTTCCCATCAAAATTTGTTTGTGTCCCTGCTTTTATCCCCTCTTTAGTCTTAATTCTTTTAGTCTTCCTACCTCGAGGTTTAGGCATTCTCACTGCAACTTTGCATATAGATGGAGTATGTGAAATTGATAATGTTCGAGAGAAATCAAAATCTTTGTATAATTATGCTTTCGACCCCAAACCCTGTTGGGAAGATAGGGGTAGGTTGGATGCTGTATTCAGGCTATCTTGTTATGTATCTTCTACTTCCACTTTTTTAGCAGGAGTTTCCTAATTTTCATCTAGCAATCCTTCTAATCCCAAAATTTGTGATTAAGTAATATCAGAGATCTCATTTTCATCCATCTTCATGACATTTTCCTGAGTATTACCTTCTGGTTTTTGGAGGATAGTATCATGGTTTTTACCAAAAGCACAGAGTTATTCCTCTTCTATTTCATCAACCATTTGTGAGGCCACCAAAAGAAACAACTTTCTTTTTTCCATATTTTCTAACTCCTCATCGGTAATTTTTCTAATCTAATTCATTATTGCACGAGTAGGGTGCAAAGGCAGATGTTTATCCATGATATTGATTGGATGATTGTGAAATATTAGTTTGTGAACAATATCATCCATTTGTTCCTCTACTTGTGGGGTGGAGATCAATCTTAAACCTGTATTGATATAATCTTCTAGTCATCATTTAGTATTGCCATAAAAGGTGTTGAAGTTTGGCCTTTACTGAAAGTAGTTTGAACAAGTAAAGATATGCTAGAAGAACTGGTAAAAGAGGAACTGAGGAAATCTTGAACAACTATGGGAACCTAAAAAGACTTAGGAAAAGTTATGCTCACTATGTTTTTATTCTTCAGATCATGCTACTTATTGAACTAGTCACTAAAGAAAGAAAAGATTGTGGCAATCATTTATTGTGCCCTTGAGGTTTGTCATCTTGAGAAGCAATTGTTTTGAGGATTTTGTTCAGAAGTTAATCTATCCTTATCTTCTTGTAAAGTAAGATCTAATTCTTGGGCTTTAGTTAATTTTTCTTGAATATCATCTGAGGATGATGAAAAAGTGCATTGAAGTGGATCAATAACATGATCATTACAAATTTTGATAACTGATTACTTGGAGCCTTGGCATTGAGTATTGTAATGTCTCATACATTTGGAATGCTTCTCTATAGTGTTGACATCTTGGATAATAGCTTTATGATCCTACTGACCCCACTTTGAAGAGATAGATAGAGTATTTGGAATTGTTTGGAAAGATAAAGTAATAGGATCACTCTGACAGGTAAATGTGTATACTCAAAAAGGATGAGATAGTGGTTAACAAAAATACCCATTTTATTCGTAAAGATCTCAATGAGCTCTAGATCTCAATATTCCACTGACAATGAAGGAAACATGATCCAGAAAGTCATAAAGTTGCACAAAATGGGTTCAACCCTAAAATTTGGTATCCAAGGATTAGTGTAGAGCCCAATCCCCTTGCAAAACCACCATTTAAACTTATACATAGTATCCCTACGGGCTTTGGATTCAAAAAGTGAAATAAAAAAATTATATTTTGTATCAATGTAGAAAATACCTTTAACACCTTTCCAGTGTTTGTTAGCCCATTTAATAATTTTAGAAATATTTAATGAGGAATCCCAAAACTTACTAATAAGAGTTGTCTCTTGTAAGAATTAGATTTGTGGCAACAAGAGGTGGTTTGGTAAAGAGATCTTGTAGCCTTAGATCTCCTCTCGACCTCTCCATGCATGCACATCTATACCCTAATTTTGTTGGGTCTCACTATTTACAATAATAGTCTCTGCTAACAAAGATTTGTCTAGTTGAACAATAGACATTTTCTTTTGTCATATTTGTACAATCATCTTAGGCTTGAAGGGGACTCTGTCATTTACTCGGCATGATCTAGATTTTTTTTTAAATATGGATGTCATTTGGATTGCTTAGGAATATAGGGCTTTGGACATACACGTTGTTTGGCCAAGATACATAAGATGGGTATCACCAAAGATCATCAATGTTTTGCTTTAATGTCTAGGATCCATATTCTCCATTGTCATCTTTAGATATGGGAGATTGAATAGGGGTCCATTCACAGATGTCAAAAAGAGGTTGTGGTCTTCTATCCAAGTTTCTATGTCACCTTTCCTTATGCCAAAATGACTTCTAGGGAAACCATTTCTGTATGTTTTGTCGGGAGCTTCCAAAAAATTTGTTTGACCATTGATTTTTTGCATATCTCTACGATCCTTTGTTTCAATGATATTCTTTGTCAGTATTCAAAAATAAATCTCACCCATGCGTTCACTCTGCACGCTGGCCAAGAGTCATCCCTCAATGTTCCGCACCCACACACACACACACACACACACACACACACACACATATATATATATATCACCATGCCAGGTGAAGTTGATGCCCGATACCAACAACCCTACATCATAGATGAAAACATACATATGCATATATATCTCAAGAAAGATAATACAAACAATAATGGGGATCAAGACGTCATGTGGACCTCACTAGGTGAGTGATTATGAATCCATCCCACATCATGAAAACACATCGTGGATATATCAATATATAAGACAAGATCACATCATCTACCTTGGGTTAGTCCATAATCAATATCATAGACAAATAAACATAATCATAAAACATAAATAAAAGTCTATAATTGTCTATATATCCATCACAACTCATCAATGATCAGGGTTAGATTGATAATTATAAAATATAAACTATAAAAGAGATTATCATATGAAGAGAACATCAATAGTGACCATGACCTTGTTCAGATAGCAATCAAGAGCCTAGTTATCAAACATCATGATCAATATATAAAATTATCAAGTGAGGTATATGATTCATCAAAAGTAACCATAATAGAAGAAAATATAAATAATAATCACATAGATATCTTATAGGCATATCCATCAAGTTCATATCATATAACATCCTAACTACACACAAAAAAGGTCTTAAAAGGTCCTCAACACATAAGTGGAGATAAGTGCACACAAGAGGGTACCTGTAGACAATATTTCTGACATTAGAATCATCATCAAGTACTAGATCATGAAAACAAACTACTGGAATAGATCAAACAAGTATTAGAATAACTAAGAGGGAGGGGGGGGGGGGGGAATCAGTACCCTCAAAAATTAATCCAATAAATCAACACAAAAATTTATACCATAAATATAAACCTCTAGTTATCTTTAGTCCTACAAGATCTATGCCCTTAAATAATCTTATCAAATACTACTTCTCAGAGTTCATTGTTAATCCTTTTTCTTAAGCTTTACCGAATAGCAGTCTAGCCTTTACCGAAATACAGTAAATAACTTAGTGTTTACTGATCAATCTAGTTTTAGTAATGTATAAAGAAAAACATTAAAGCAATGAACCATATACACATTTGACACATGGATTTTTAATGTGGAAACCCTGTTAAGGGAAAAGCCACTTGGGACTGGTAACCCAAATTTTTCACTCTTCTGAAGTGAGCTTGGTGAAGAGCCAACTCTATTAAAGGTTACAAACACACTGTTAAGTGTGACCTTGTTAGAGGATTTAATATAATAGTTTATTACTTGATATCTGGCATTTCACTATGCTATCTTCATGAGAAAATTTTTGATACTGCTTGGGATGTATCTCAATATATAAAGGATAGTTAAACCCCACTTTGTTAAGAGATTTTTTCAATCAATAGTTAAACTGAAATAGTATATGATCTGTTCATAAATACAACTTAATCTTGTAGACGTTCAGATCTATTGTAATCTCATAATACATTTCTGATCAATGTTTCTTTTCTATTCCTTTGCTCCACTTCTTTCTGCTTGGTGATGTTGTTGTTTCTCTGTTGCTCGGTGTCTACAGAAATATTAGCTTTGTTCTTCATCTTGTTTGATCATGATTGTATGAAGACTTCTTATCTTCACCAATATTCTCTTCAGCATCCTTTTCTATCATCAACTTAACATCTTCAAACATTCAATCAGTTATTGTTCATCAATCTCTCCCTTTGGCATTGATGGCAGCATAATACATTACTCCTAATACAATATGAAATATATCAGTTGTACTTCATAAATCTACCAAACTTATTATTCTATAACCAATACAAATATCTGGCTCTGGATAAACTCTTCTAGCTTAGATTTGATTCTTGCAGAGTGCTCTCTTCATTCTTCATTCCCTTCACTGGATAGATGTAGCAACTTCTGATTTTGTCTCTCCCTTTGTTTTAGAATCTCTTCTCTGATGTTTTACTCCCTTTGTTCCTCTCCTTGATGAATATCTCTATTTCCTTTGACAATAATATAATCCATATTTATTAAGTACATCTTTCCCTTTGAGTCATCTCCCCCTTAGGATACTTCTCTCCCTTTGGATGATCATGATGGATATTTCATATGGATATATAATCTCTCTCCCTTTGACAACAATGCCAAACTATATTCTTTCCTCCTTTTTTTAATATACTCCTTGAATTTTCCTTTCCATCAACAATACAATGACTCTGGTGTTCAGTGCAGATAAGTACCTTGTTGTGTACTGATGTATCTTTGCAGTCCATCTCTTTGTTTTCATCAACACGAATGATCTTTTGATTATATTTAGGCTGATGCAGCCTCCTAGTCAGCTTAGTGAATAATAGACAAGGGTTAGACCCCTAGTCTCTTTCTCAGGTACTCAAATGTATCTTTAGGCAACGCCTTGGTGAATATGTCTGCTAATTGTTCCTTGGATTGAACATATTCTAGTATCACCTCTTTCTCTTGCACTTGTTCTCTTAAGTAATGATACTATATAGCAGTATGCTTAGTCTTAGCATGCATGACAAGGTTCTTTGATATGTTTATTACACTTGCAATGTCACAAAAGATAGTCATTGGTTCAAGAATTTTCATATTCATACCTTCCAGTAATTGCTTGATCCATGCAGTGTTAGAGAAATTTGCAGCAACAACCACATATTCTGCTTCTGCAGTAGATTGTTAGATGCGTCCTTGCTTCTTGCTTATCCATGTGACATGTCTATCACCCATAAAGAATGCTCCTCCTGTTGTGCTCTTTCTGTCATCTAAGTTTCTAGCCCAATCAACATCTATATAGAAATGAAGCTCAAATTTGTCTTCTCTTTTATACCATAAGCCATATTCTTCGGTATTATTTAGATATCTCAGAATTCTTTTGATAACAATCATGTGTGATTCCTTTGGATTATCAGAGATTATTGCAACTATTCCAACAACATGTGCTATGTTTGGTCTAGTATGAACAACATACATGAGTTTTCCAATCATAAATCTATATAGGGTCTGATTTACCTCGGTTGACTTGTCTTTCTTTGTCAGCTTACATCTGGTTGCCATAGGTGTTCCAACTAGTTTGGAGTATTCCATCTTGAAAATATTCAGCACTTTCTTGATGTATTTGGGTTGTGTGATATATATGTCTGCATCCTATTGAAGAATCTGTAGACCAAGAAAGAATTTGATCTCCCCAAACATTGACATCTCAAACTTTTTTCTCATTTCATTAGCAAATGATTTGCATAACATATCATTACCACCGAATATGATACCATCAACAAATATTTTAGCAATCAAAATGTTATCATCAGTATCTTCTTTTAAGTACAGATTACTATTTTCACTTATTCTTACAAATCCAATAACTATGAGATAGGAGTGAAGTCTTTCATACCAAGCTCTCGGTGCTTATTTTAATCCATGTAAGGCTTTGTGTAGTCTACAAACCATGTTTATCTTGTTATCATAAGCATGTATAATTCTGACTCCTAGTCTAGCAATGGGTGCAAAGGTTTCTCCATAGTCAATACCTTCTTCTTGTGCATACCCCTTACATACTAATCTTTCTTTGTTCCTTGTGACTTCTCCATTCTCATTCATCTTGTTTCGGAATATCCATTTGGTACCAATGACATTCTTGTCATCCTGTCTAGGTACTAATGTCCATGTTCTGTTCTTCTCAATTTTTTCTATCTCTTCATTCATAACACTGACCCATTCTTCATTTTGAAGTGCAGTATTAACAGATTTAGGCTCAAAATCACAAATTAAACATCTAGTGTTTAGTGACTTACTTCTTGTTCTCATTCCATCCGTATTGTCTCCTATGATCTGGTTTTGTGGATGGTGTCTTTTAACATACTTGGAAAGTACCGGTTTAACTCTTTGTTCATCATTCTGATCATCATCTTGACCTTCGTTCTGATCTTCATCGCTCGAGACATCATTTTGAGCAATTTCTTGATTTTCAATGTTTGCAACCTGATGCTCGGGTGCATAGTTCTATCGCTCGGGAGTGATACATTGTTGCTCGGGAAAAGTGTCAGGTTCTTCATCATAGACAAACCCGTTGCATTCTTTCGGTTCCCTTTTGCTTTCCTCATCATTTTTCTCTACAAATTCATCTATTTTGACATTTGCACTTTCAATGATTCTGTTAGAGCATTTGTTAAGAAATTTATAAGCCTTGCTTTTGGTAGAATACTCTAAAAATATTCCTTCTTCACCTTTGGAGTCAAGCTTTCCATTTATATCATCTTTCAAGATATAACATTGACTTCCAAAATTTTTGAAGTAACTTACATTGGGTGTGTATCCATACCATAGCTCATAAGGTGTCTTATTGGTGTCTTTCTTTAATTGAACTCTATACAATGTGTAGACAATAGTACTAACAACTTCTCTCTATAATTTTTGAGTGATGCCTTTCTCCACCATCAGTGTTCTTGCACAATCAACAATGGATTTGTTCCTTCTTTCAGCAATCCCATTTTGTTGTGGTGTTCTTGGGGCAGAAACCTATTTTTGAATTCCATGCTCATTACAAAAGTTAGTGAATACATCAGAAATAAATTCTCCTCCTCTATCTGATCTTAAGAATTTCATTTCCTACCACTTTGTTTTTCTACAATAGCTTTATACCATTTAAACATCTTGAATGCTTCTGATTTATCTTTTAAGAACATAACTGTCATCGTTCTAGAATAATCATCAACAAAGAGAATGAAGTATCTATCACTGTAGTAACTCTTTGTTCTTATTGGTCCACATAGCTTAGTATGGACTAATTCTAGAATGGAATTATATGTGTAAGTTTTTCTCTTGAAACTAGACTTTGTCATTTTACCTTTTTGACAATTCTTACACATTACATGGTCGGGCTTTGACATGCTTGGTAAGCCTCTTACTTTCCTTTTATTGCTTATCCTAATCATGTTGTCAAAATTCACATGACATAACCTTTTATGCCACAACCATATGTCTTCGTTTCTAGCCATTAGACAACTGGTGTTAATATCATCAAGATAGAACAGGTTACCTTTTGTCTGTCAAATGCAACTCGGTGTCCTGTGTTA
Organism: Thuja plicata; assembly: GCA_018584345.1. Classification (NCBI taxonomy): domain Eukaryota; kingdom Viridiplantae; phylum Streptophyta; class Pinopsida; order Cupressales; family Cupressaceae; genus Thuja; species Thuja plicata. The sequence continues at coordinate 911,424 of MU226030.1, forward strand.
TTCATATGTGAAACACTCAATAGATTATAGTTAATTCCTTTTACCTAGTATGTATTTTCACATTTGATCAGATTATTTAACATTATGGTTCCTTTACCTTCAATCAGACAAGGCAAGTCATTACCCATTCTTACTAATCCACTATTATAATATTCAAAATTTTCAAACTTTTCCTTACCTCCAGTCATGTGGTGAGTACAACCACTATCAATAATCCAGACATCATTTTTACTAACCTTAGATATGAGTGTAGTCTCAACATACATTTCCTCTTCATCTGAATCATCCTTCATAGCAACAAATACCACCTCAATATCTTCATCAGATTCGGTGTCAGTATTCTCAGCTTTGTTCTCAACCAAGTAACAAGCTTTCTTCCCTTTGTCCTTATAGTTTTGGTTGTCTCTTCTTTCAGATTGTCAGTTGCTTCGGTAATCTCTGTCATCACCTTTGTCAAACTTCTTTTCATATGACCTGTCACTGTTTCTGTCTTCTTTTCTTTTGTTAGGACATCTAGCAGCAAAGTGCCCAATCTCTTTACAATTAAAACATACCAATCATAATTTACCTTTGTATCTACCTTTTACTCTCTGCAATCTTCTAGTCATTAGTACTTCAATCTCATCAAGTTCTTGGTCAGCACTATCACTTTCACTATCATTTCTGATAGTGTGTTAATGACTTGAATTACTTATTTTCAAAGAAGATTTGAATGCAAACTCAATAGATGGTAAGACACCATTGTCAAAGTTATTCATCTCAAATGAAATAAGTCTACCAACCAAACTATCTAGAGTGACATTGTTATTTGTTACTATTATCATTTCTTTTATAGAAGATACTCTAATTGCATAAACAGGCAGTAAGGTTCTTAGTATTGTACTTACCATTATTTCTTCTTCAAGTACACCTCCTACTCCTCGGATAGCATTGACTACCTCTTTGATTCTATAGTTGTACTAAGTGATATTTTCTCCTTTCATTCTTAGGTCATCAAATTTTCCTCTTAGGCTTTCTACCTTAGCTCTTAGTACATTTGCATCTCCTCTGTATGCTAGCTTCAATTTGTCCCACATTTTCTTTGTGGTGGTGCATGTTGTCACATCTTCAAATTCAACATCAGAGAGAGGAAGCGAGTTCTATCATCATAGAATTGTGTTCATATCTCAATTCATCAAGTGTGTGAGGTCAAGTAGACAACACATATTCAATATCCAAGTATTGAGTAACATCATTTCAAATACCTGATAGGTGGAGTCTTATCCTACTTTGCCATGATGCAAAGCTGTCTTTGTTAAACTTTGGCACATCCCTTTTGCTCATCTTGTGATCTTTAGCTTAGGTCTTGAAACCTTCATTCTAAGCACACAAGCTCTGATACCAATTGTTAGAATAACTGAGGGGGGGGGAGCACACAAGCTCTAATACCAGTTGTTAGAATAACTAAGAGGTGGGGGGGGGGGGGGGAATCAGTGGCCTCAAAAATTAATCTTATAAATCAACCCAAAACTTTATAGCATAAAAATAAACCTCTAGTTATCTTCAGTCCTACAAGATGTATGCCCTTAAATAATCTTATCAAATAACTACTGCTCAGAGTGTTAGGATTGTTAAACTGCAATCTTCCCAAGAACACCTACATGCATAGCTATTACATAAACAGAAGCAAAAGACAGAAGAGAGAATAAAGCTACGGAGGCCAAAATGAGAGACAAGAGATATCCATGTTGAAAAGAATAATTTCTATTAACAACAATATTGAATACAAAACTCTGTAAAGAAAACTAAGCGGTGATTCCTTATAAAGGATACCGAAGCCCTAAAGAGGAAACTCTTAGAAAATAGAAAGTTGCCTAAGTATAACTTAAGCACAAAAGAGTAATTACTAAATTACTCTAACACCCCCCCTTAAGTGTAACTTAGGGAGAAGCAAAACTGCTAAACTACTGCAG
>MU226030.1:923229-951972 GCA_018584345.1 Thuja plicata
ACACACACACACACACACACACACACACACACACACACACACACACATATCACCATGACCACATAAACAATCAAGTCAAACAAAGTCAACATAATGAATCTAGGCAATAACTTCGACCAAACCAACGAATCTCTCACAACCAAACACAACAAGCTCAAGATGCTTATCCAAAACACAAATAAGTAAAAAATAAACCAAATTATTTCATAAAAATACCCTCAAATAAAATGATCACAACAAGGACTATCACCACAGTCATGCTCAAACGGGTAACAAGGAGCCAGAGTGGGACATCCTAACATGCTGGCCAAAGAAGCAAGGACATCATCATTCCTTGATCAAAAAAATGGTAGGAGAAAGATTCAGATGGGCCTTGGAGATATCTCCCATTCAACAACCATAAATGACTTTAAGGGCACGCTCATACCTGTGGAGCTAGGTGAAGTCGATGCCCGATACCTGCAAGCCTGCATCGCATATATATATATATCAAGGAATAAAGTACAAACAATGATGGGGATTGGGACATTGTGTGGACCTCACTAGGTGAGTGACTACGACTCCATACCACATCATGATTATTTCAATATATAAGACAAGATCACATCATATGCCTTGGGTTAGTCCATAATCAATATCATAGAATAAATCAACATAATCATGAAGCATAAGTAACAATTTATAAATTTTTGTATATCCATCACAACTCATCAATGATCAGGGTTAGATTGATAATTACATAATATAAACCATAAAAGAGATTATCATAGGAAGAGAACATCAATAGTGACCATAAACCTGTTCAAATAGCAATCAAGAGCCTAGTTATCAAACATCATGATCAATATCTAAAATCATCAAGCGAGATACATGATTCATCAAAAGTAACCCCAATAGAAGAAAATATAAATAATAATCACATAGATATCTTATATGCATATCCATCAAGTTCATATTATCATATAACATCCTAACTACATACATAAATGTTTTGAAAGGTCCTCAACACATAAGTGGAGATAAATGCACACAAAAGGGTACCTCCAGACAATATGTCTGACACTAGAATCATCATCAATTACTAGATTATGAAAATAAACTACTGGAATAGATCAGACAAGTACCACATCACAACATCAAAGCGACAAGAGAATCACTGAAATATCTTACTTCATTCAAAAGAATCTAACCAAAAATAACAAACTCATATTAGTGCTAGAGGGGTATTTCAATTTTAAAGTCATTTTGGATAAGTGACTTTATATTGTGGGAAAAATTTCATTTTCCACACTTCATGCTTTTTAAAATGCGAATTTTCTCCAAAACTTATTATGGAGAGATTTGAATTTTATTTGTTGGGAGTGTCTGGGTCGTTCAATTTTTGTAGGTAGCGGCTTGTTGGATTCATGCCACAAATGTATGTAAAAAGTCTGAGTCTTCAAAACCCATGTCTTCTTGGCTAATAGAGTTGTATGTGGCCACTAAAACAAGAAACAAGAAGTTGCAACAAAGGTATGATATGAAGTAAACACATATACTTAAATATCCTTCATCAAATACATAAACTTTCATATGCAACACAAAGACTACTAATACAAATACTAACTTGCATTAAATTAAAATGATACAATACTTATGAAATATTTGTTACAATCACAAAAACAAATTTGGTTAAGGAATAAATCTCAAACAACAAAAAATATTTCATACCTTGTTGTTCAAAACCCTCCAAAACCTCTACAACTGATTGCAGGAGCACCAACCCCATGATGTTTGCTTAAGGTAGTTGAGTGGTAGGTTTTAGTGTTTATTTGATTCTTTTATGTTTAATAATGTCCATTGCGACCATTTTTTATTTAATAAGGTAAATTTGGGGTCATGTGAATCATTATGTAAAAGTTGTCATTGTCTAAGATGGAAAGAGTGCAACTTGGAATGTGAAAAGTCATTGAGTAGTTAGAAGGTTGAAAGGGGGGTTTCCATCAGTTTAATGGCTTATAATGTCTTTAAATATCACATTTAAATGTAGAGAAGTGAGTTTTTGGTGGTTTTTTGAAGAAGATTAAAAAAAATAACACCTTATCTTTGAAACCCTCACTGTTTTTTGATTTTTTACTATTATAGTCACTTTGCACACATGGTAAAACCCTGTACAAACAAATGAATGCATGAGAGCATAGACAAATGAAAGGTCTCTGATTATAGTTTTATTTGGTTCAATTTTGAGTCATTTTCATGGAGAAATGAATGAGTTATAACCATTTTTGTGACAGTACCCTGTTCATAAATTTTTTCCCAGAATTTGCAGTTAGAAAACATGTTGGTATAATTATATATAGGCTAGTACAACCCTATAAATTTATGAGTAGGAATATATTGATGTTACCAACAAACTTTATTCATTCTAGAAAAAATGTTTTTTAATTATAAGGGGTCAAACAATTCAATTTCTAAAAACTATCCAGTGATTTCAACATACACAACTTTAGAACATGTAAATGCCAATCATGCATATTTCACAACAATGGGATCAACTTCCCTTATTCATCTCAACACAAGAAAAAAAATATGGATTCTCTATAAAGGTAGTCACCTTAACACTTCAACACTTCAAATAGATCAACAATTCATCAAGGAAATAATATCCTACAATAGTACTCCACCACTCCTTACTAACCTCCAAGTCACCCTTCAACATGACACTATACCTCATAGGACTCCAAACACCAAAAATGTTTCACAAGAATATAATAAAATTTAGAACATTTTATATTAATTATTTACAACATCTATCCACCCTTTTAAACCCTCAAAACCATTGTCTATTCAAACTTGTATGCTTTCACTATAAACTGCCCTTAAGGCTAGTAACCCTACCAGTGAGAAAAATGGTCATAACTTCCAATTAAAATTGGATCTCTAAAAAAAAATAATGTATTTTAATACCATTTTGGCCCCCCTTAAACATATCATAAACTTGGGTGGGGTCACCTTGGAAAACACCCTTCAAAATTAGATTGTTCATTTGATACCACTATGCCTACAAAAACAACAAATGATGTATTTTGATCATAAAATTTTAATAAAAAATCATATCCAACAGATAAGACCATTTTTTCTTTACACAACATATTTCAGAATTAGGGGTGGTTTTTTTGTAACATATGTCTCAAATAGACAGATAATTCTGAACATAGACCCAAATTACAGGGTTATCCACCTAGGGCATCATCATTTTACTCTCAAAAAACATTTTTCATGCTTGAAAACTTCAAAATAATTAAATAAACTCCAAAATAATTCAAAATAATTAAATAGATAAATGTACAATGGTGGAAAGTATCTCAAATCACAAATTAAGTCTTCAAACCCTCATTGTTAAGGGTTTCATACCCTGTTTAGTAAAATGGGCATAACTTGCTTGAAACATAACGAAATACATCCAAACCAAAACAAAATGAAATATAATTCATTCATGTTAAAAATAATACCATGTGAAGGTCATAAAATTCTGTACAAATTGGTACAATTTTCTGCAACCGGACTGTTACTAGAAAATCTTGAAATTGCAGCCACTAAAATAACCATAACTTTCAAAATACCTCATGAAAATAAGTGAATTTTTTTGGAAATGAAAGATAATTAAATATTATAAAATAAAATAAAAATCAATATCTAAATGGAATCATAAAAATTCATAAAAATCTCTACTACATTCACAAGTATGAAGAAAATACAAGAAAATAATTGATTTTTATTGCTTTCCTTCTCAAACCTCCATACAATATTTCACCACCTCCCTCCATTTGAATTTTATATCACATATATATCCTAATCATGCCTCTAACTGATTCCATCTATTTTTCAAATTCCTTAACCATTGGATTACACCTTATTTTACAATTTTACAATTTTTTACTTAATGAAAATATTTCAACTATCGACAAACTTGACAACATTTGAAAAAGCTTGACCTATTGACTCAAAACCTTCCCAAAACTTATTAAACATGTCAATGATGACCTTAAAAATCAAATTAGATATGAAAATATTTACAAGAGTTAATGTATTTACAAAATAAATGCTGATGTACAAACTGCTTTATATTACAAATCAAAATATACAAGCATTATTTTACTTTTTGAAGGTTATAAATCAAAATATAGAAGCATACTAAGAATTCAAAGACAAGTGAAGGTTACAAATATCAACAAAGATCTGGGTTGCAAATGTACAAGACAATGCAATTATATTCAAGAATTAAAGCATGAATGAGAGCCCAGTTTAGACACGGAGCTTATGACAACAACTTCAATGCATTCAAGGAGAGCATTCTGAATAGGGTATTAAATCATAGCATTGCAAGGTATGAAATAGTGGTATTACTATTACAGTTAATAAAAATGATGCTCATGGTTGTTAATCTACAACAATAAAAGATGGAAATAGTTGTCATGAAGTAAATCCATTATGTTCCTTTAATCTTCAGTTAGAGGCCATTGTGATTGGAACATTGTTGATTACCATATGCAACTAAGATATATCAGTTTAAAATACAATGCAATTCAATATGAGATAGACAGATGCTATGGCATTATTGAGCAATACAATTGAAAATCTAAAGATTAGACATAAAGGCATAGGTGAAGCATAAGTTTCAAGGATGTATATGCTTTGAGCATATTAAAACAATGGTATCACCATCTTTATCTGAACAAAATAGCATGATGTTGATGACAATAGTATCATTACAAGAAATGTCAAATGATGCTTTAAGATAGATACAAAGGACGAGGTTATAGAGCATCTAGAAGTTACAATTAACGGGCTTTATAACAGTGATTTTCAAAGTCATCTTGATGTTACATATGTTTGTCAGTCAGGTATATGGACAACAATATTTTGAAAACAAGCACATGTCATCATCTTACTATGTGTGTGTTTTTATAATCAAGCACGGAAATAAATCTGGAAATATCATTGTGCTATAATGGAGTCAAAGAACAACAATTGACTATATGATGTGTGTTGGTACAAGAACAACAATAAGTGCTGCAAAAATGGTGACTATGGATTAAAATCATGAGTACTAACATTGCCATAAACTAAGAACAATACAAAATGGAGGGTTTTTCTCTATTCTCAGAATGATTTACATATTTTTTGACAAAGAAATCAATAACAAAGTGAGAGATTCATGTCTAAAGAGCATACAATATGCTAACACTAGAAATAATATGTTACAACTTGAGGGTAATAGTTTCAGTTCGTGGTTTTTATGGAAGAAAAAATAAGGTATAGTGCTCAAAATACAACTACAAGAACCATGGCTGAGCAAATAAAATAATAAGGTTTTCAATCTGAGAGCTACAACTTGCAAATATCTCTACAGGAGACCCTTAAGAGGATGCCACAAGATATATACAGAAATACAGAGTTAAGTTATGAATATTCAACATGCATGTTGACATATCACATGCTCATCATTTCAATTGAGTTTTAGAAAGAAGAGGATACATAGATATAACATCCACAACCACAAAGGGAAAAGCTCAAGTGTGCCACATTTTTGAACCATAGTCAATATACTTAAGGTCTGCAGAAAAATGAAGGAACCATGGCCGAGATTTTGAAACAAACATACATTTATGCCATTATTTCCAAATCTTGTTCAAACAGAAACATCACTCACGGCATGAGAACTGCGATTTTACTTCTTTTAAGAAAAAACTTTATATTGTAGGCATGAAAAATATACAATAGGGTTTCGAGTTACATATACACAACCTGTAGATTTAGAAGAAAACCCTCATTTATTTAAGCAACCTAGTTTATAGAACCAAGAAACCCTCATCGATCACAACCAAGTGCACACAAGAACAAAGAGATTCACATGAAACAAGATACATAGTGGAAAGAACAACATGCATTTAAAATTTTCGTATGTGGGTCACAACAAGGGTTTCAAAATCATTTTCTTTTCTCAAAACACAGTGTGTGACCAACATACAATTAGCATGTTGTTATAGAGGGGTTTCATTTATGAGAACCACAACTATATTAACTATTGAGCCATAATAAAATTTCAACTGCAAAATTGGTGGATCAAAGCTTCAAGCTTCAACAGTCATCATGGAAAGTCGTAACAGTAAAATATCAGAAACCCTCATTAAGCACAAAACATGAAGAAAAATAAAATGAATCAACAACTTTCATTGGTGGTGACATATAGATTGATACCTGAATCTAAGGATGTAACAAGAGAGCCTCCATGCAATGACCACATTGAAGCCCTATTCTCCACATGCGACAACATCCATAACAGAGAAGAAACATGGAAAGGTGTGGAACGAAAAATGCATTGGGGATTAGGGTTGAATGCCCTAAGTCACTCAATAGGATATGCCAAGGGAATATTCCCTACTCAATGGAGTCAATAATTTTGTGAGATCAATAAAACCCACGAATATGAATTATATTGCTCGATTTTCTTATCAATTGATTTATATTTTATATTTTTTAAATAGCCATTTCCTTTTAATAAATATAATATATATATATTATTATTATTGTTTTCTTTATTTTATATATACTTAGAATTTATTAATAGCATCGATTGCTATTAATTAAAAATTAAATACATATAAAAGTAACAATAGATAATATTTTTATATATTCAAAGAGGAATTTTTTGCATGCATATCTATTGTAAAAAATGATAATTGAGTGTTCATTTATAAAGCGCTCAATTATTAATTATTATTATTAAAATGCAAAGATAAGAGAAGATAAGATTTGAAGTTTGCATGAAGTAGACACTTCTATTTTGAGCCCATGGTCATATTCAGGCCTCGAATTTGATGATCACCCCTACCTGCCATATGATTTTTTTTATGATAGTTTGGTCATTTTAATGCCTTTCATTTTACAGTTTATGAAAAAGATTGATTGTCAAAAAAAAAATTTATCGAATAAATAAATTCTTTTAAATTAAAAAAAATCTAAATTAATAATAATATATAATAAACCATATAGAAATTTTAATTTGTGTTAAAAAAATAGAAAATAATTATAAATTAATAATATATACAAAAATTTCAAATTAATTAAACAAGTTTCTAAGTACATATGATTTATTTTTAAAAAGATTTTAAATTAATATAAATATATAATAAACAATATAGAAACATTACATTACATACTAATATCACACATTAGTTATATATGAAAAATCTCAAATATACTAAATAAATTTCTAAAATTTATATATTTTATTTAAAAAAGATTCTAAATTAAAATGAATATATAACAAACAAAATAGAAACATATATATTACATACTAATATTAATGATCATCTAATAATTATCTTATTAACAATAGCAAGTTTCTAAATTTATATTAAAATATTTTAAAATTTAGAAACATTCATATCTATTATTTTTAAATATCAAAATAAATTTATATTTTATCATAAATATTTTAAAATAGCATATATTTATATTATAAAGTAAAATACTATATTGTTTATAATAAATTTTTACAGTCTGGCCTGTTAACGAGCATTGTAGGGTTAATCCAACTCTGATAAGAAGAGCAGTTGCTTGGCAAACACCAGCGGAAGGATGGGTGAAAATCAATTTCGATGGAGCGGCTCGGGGGAACCCCGGGATCTCAGGATGTGGATGTGTGGCAAGAGATCACCAAGGCAACATTCTGGCCTTTAAGGCCAAACGCCTAGAAGATGGCACAAACAATGTGGCCGAATGTGAAGCGGCCAGAGAGGCTCTGGTTGTAGGCATCAAATTGGGAATCTGCAAAGTCCATCTTGAAGGCAACTTAGAGATAATAATAAACAACATAACTAAGGGAAAGATGGATGCTTGGCACCTTGATAAATATATACAATAGATTCAATGTTTGTTACACAAATTTGAGGATTTCCAAGTTACCCATGTATACAGAGAAGCAAATAAGGTGGCTGACATTTTGGCTAACATGGGAGCAAATTCACCAATAGGACCCCAATTTGAAATTTATGAAGAGATGAGGAGTTTCGAATTTGAATAAAGAGAACAAATAACACCCCAATTATATCACATTAGTGGAAGTACAAAAGAGAATCACCCGACCTTAATTTGGATGGAACTAACATAATGGCAACACATGTGACTAAAGGCACTAATTAATAGACACAACCCGCTGAAAGCCTTCCAAATTGTTCGAAAGTTGTTTTAAAAAAATAGGGGAATGCAAGTTTTTTTCCAGCGAAATTGAGGGCAGTGAAGATATGGAGGCCAATTTCACGCTGGAATCGGACAGCCAAACGCAAGCCTATGAAGGAAAGATAATACCAAGATGAATGAAGAATATCTTCATGTTCGAGGACGGTGATTTCATGGAAGGCCTGCAGCAGATGCTCGGAATGGAATACCTTGATTCCTACTGGAGGCGCCACTCCAACTTGGATGTGGCATCCTTGTTCATAGACTTGGCACTAATGGTAGGGGAATCAAAGGAGGAGGTTTGTAGTGTGGTGGCAGAGTGTGTGGACGTGCAATGGATGCTGGGTGTAGAAGACATTATCAGCAGGGCAGTTTTGGGCCAAGGTCTGGAGATGGGAACTGAGTCGTAGCGGCTAATTGGTGGTGGGGACAGTTTAGTACAACCATTAGTGGTATGGTCAGCTTCAAACCCGCAGGGTGTTCACTTACCAAGAGCCGAGAAGGGATGGAAGAAATTCATCGCCTTTTTGCAGGAGAAGGTGTGGAAGGGTGATAAAAAGAGCTACATGAAATCAACCCCGCGTAAGAGTGTCATAGCACCAGGGTAGCCAATACACTTTCAATCTGGAAAGAAGTTGTTGAAAATGGCAAGTGTATGCGGAGGAGGAAGCTCACGAGAGGGAAGCCCCACTGCACCCAGGTCAGTGAAGGAGGATGGTGCCATACCCAACTTCTCGAGGGAGGAGGCATTGCAATGGTTCAAGGACTACTGGGCTTGTCAAGCAGGGGATGCTACCATTGGAATTTGTTAAGGTCTTTTTTTGTATGGTTGATAATGTGATTAAAACTGGTTATCTGTCATGGGCGTTAAGGCCTTTTTTTTAATTCAAAGTTTATAAGCTTATAAGTATAGGGGCTTTGGGGTAGTGGAATTATGGTTGTAAGCGGTAGCCAACCACAAATATTGGCTTAATATTGTAATCCTGCTTTAATATCAATACAAAAATGTCATATTTTTTTTTTTTACAGTTTATTAATAATTTAAAGTGTCATATTTATGGTTTTATAAAAATACATGTCAATTTATACGATCTAAAAAAATTTCAAGGTGTCATATATGATCCAAAAGTGCAAAAATTGGCGTTACAACCATCAAATTGCAGGCCTGGTCAGATTGATGCATGAGAGGAGATTTTTTATTTTATGCATGTGCTTAATGTAGCAGTGGAGGGGGTTTCTTTTTATCTCACATTGAAGGGCAATTAGGTAGCTATTTTTGCCAATTGGAGGAAATTTTGGACCAGTTATGAGTTCCAGTTGATATATGTATTCATGAGGTTCAATTTGAGAGCATTTTGATGGAGATTTTTTAAGTTCTACCTCTTTTTGTGCATGGATTTTCACAAAATCTGAGGATTTACTTCTATTTCTGGCTATATTGGGCATTTATGATCATGTTGAGGATCCTACATCATACGTGCATGGTTGGGAGAGGTTTTGGAGCCATTCACATGAAGATATTTTTAGTCTCATGACCTTTTACATGTGTTTTTTCATCAAATTTGAGGATCAGTGATAAAATGCTACAGGCGTCTCAAACATCATCTTGAAATTCATGTATTGGTTACCAGTAATAATGAGGGCTTTCAAAAAAAATTGAGGATACATAGTAGAGTGCAAAATACGACGCAAAACTTGACACCAAAGGTTGGAGACTTTTTTGCGCCGACTTTTGCTCATCCATAAAGGTACTATTTTAGGCGCAAAATACACTAAAAGTCGATGCTATTTTAGGTGCTAATTGTCAGTTTTGTTGTAGTGATTCTTGGAGAGAGTTTTGAGGTAGAGATATCACTTAAGTTCATGTAGTCATGGAGAATGCTAATGGACCAAGCAAGGATGTGATAGTGTCGATTGTTAACAATTATTTTTGCACCAGAGTTTGCATTAAAATTTGCAAGGAAAGCAACACAACTTCCAAGCCTCATCAAATTTTGATTTGAAGGAACATCTTTTGTTCATTGACAGTTAACGTCAATGGAACATCATTAAGGGTAGAAGTCTTTGAAATTTGTATGGTTAGGGAAAAAGTGGGAAAACAAATAGGAGACATTTCCCCCTCATTATAGTTTGTGAGGAAAGTAAAAGAACAATACAATCTTATTAATTTAGAGGGAAAAATAAGAATTGACATATCTTAAACAAATGGACATATAGTTATCTCTTCCAATTTAAGAAAGGTTCATATTAATGTCCAATTTGATACAACGATGAAGTTATGAGGAGCAAGAAAAATCACAAAACAAATTTTCAATGGTTGCAGGAACAATCATAGAACAAAGTTTCAATGGTTGCAGGAACAATCAATGAATATACTTTTGGATGGTCTATGAGGAGGTTTCTTTTTTGCATGAATTATCAATAGTTTTGAAGCAGTTTCAGGAGTAGTTCTCTGTCAATTTTGGATCACATGTGATGCATGCATACATAAGGATAGTTTTGAGGCCTTTATAAGGCATAATGCTAATTTAGGCACTAATATAAGTGCTAATTTAGGCGCTAACTTAGGTGTGAAATTAGGTGCTAATTTGGGTACTACATCAGGTGCTAAGTTAGGCACTACTAATTTAGATACTAATTTAGGTTTTAAAGTAGACACTAATTTAGGTGCTAAGTTAGGTGGTACTAAAACATATGCTAATTTAGGTGCTAAATTTGGTGCTAATTTATGCGCTAAATTGGACACTACTAATTAAGAGCTAACTTAGACACTAATTTAAGCATTAATTTAGGCGCTAATTTAGGAGCTAACATAAGCACTAAAATAGGTGCTAAGTTAGGTGCTACTAAAATAGGCGCTAATTTAGGTGCTAAATTGGGCGCTAAATAATGCTTGATTTAGCGCCTAATTTAGATAATACTTGATTAATTGCTAAATAATACTTGATTTATCACCAAATATCACATTATTTTATCGCTAAATAATGCTTGATTTAGCGCCTTCGTGAATATATCTGCAAACTAAATAATGCTTGATGCTTCTATCATTTTGTTTATTGCTTGTAGACTTGTTTATTGTCATCATGAGATGATATCATGTTTTCTATGATGTATTGATCTGAAACATCTATTCAGGAGATGTATATGTACTTGTATAATATTTGTGACTTGATTCATTATTGTTATCCCCGCGACATGTGCAATGGAAGTTGTATTATCTTCTAAACCATGATGTATCAATTTTAACATATGGATCTTACCTTTTCTTGTGTTGGTAATAAAAGTATTTTATGATTTAGTGGTAATGTATATGTTAGTGTACTTTATGATTGGTGCTCCTAGTTCATACTTCGATTTGGGTTTTAAAATGAACGTAGGATATATCATGTGATTATGTTTTGGATGACCTTAGTAGTTTAATTAGTGTTGTTAATAGTAACACCACATCTTGGAATCCTTGGGAGCATTAATTGGTGTAATGCACTCTAGTTTTAAGTTATGTTGTACTCGCTTCCGCATATATATATTGTTTAATATTTGAAAAATAATATTATGTCAACTTAATGTAAAGTTAAGTTAAGTTTGTGTGGGTTCCATGGCGGGGCGTTACATCAACTCCTCATGTACATGCAAAAAATGAATATCTCCTCCTATAAAAATCATAATCTACTTCAACCTTTACTACACATGTAAACTACCTCCTATTTTATGAACTCTCGTACATCACCACAATAAGAACTCCACCTCTATAATTGCACTTCTTTATTTTTCCACATTATTGCATTTTAAACTTAATGTTTATTAAATTGGTTTATAATTGACCTATGAATAAACATTAATTACATCATAATATTTTATGCAATAATGAAAGGAAAAATAATATTCTACTTTATCTTTTGATTTATATTCATTAAGTAATATTTTGATTTGCTTAATAAATATCATTCAAAAAATAAAATTGAAACAAAATCATTTTTTGAAGGCACCCAAATATAATACTCTATCAAAATGACCTAAGGAAAAAGCCTTCAATGGTGTCACGGATATTAGGTCATAAACCCTAAAATATATTTTCTCCTTTTATTTTACAATTCTCACTTTGAGCTCTTCTCGCGGCTTGGGGATTAGGGTATGGACTTGTACACCTTATGGCAAGACATGTTGTCAATTAGTGCCAAAACACTTAGTCACTTGTATGAATACAGTGTTGACCGAGCCAGCAACTTGAAGTGTAACCCGAGCAGTTGCAGTGTTGGCCAAGCAGATAATGGCACACAATATCACTCGAGTGCCAGAGATTGCCAATTCACTCTCACCTGAGTGTCAGTATATCACCCAAGTGGATTACTAGACCTGAGTATCAGCATTGGGACAACTTAGTTCATATTGTTTGATACTAATTAATATGTCAAGTAGTTGAATTATGAAGGTAATTGATTTGGATAAGATATATATGTAAGATACTTTATTTATCCAAATTTAGTAGAGAAGAAGTGAGAATACATGTGAATATGAAATAATAGATTGATTATAAGGCTACAATAGTAAAAGGAACACTAGAGACTCATCTATCACATTCAGGTGATCAGTATTATCTCAAAGGATCTCATTCAGAAAATCAGAGTTGCATAGCAGATCATCCACTGGTTTATTATCCTAATAGGTGTATCAGCAAAATCCTTTAACCAGGTGGACTTAACAGTCCTTTTCAAATCTCCTAATAGAGTTAAATACTTAATTGTATTGTAAAAATCCTTTCACAAGGTGGACCTAATGGTCCTTATTGGTCCTATCAGGGCATGCCATCAGAAGTGGTCAATTGTAAGCTTTAATAGGCTAAATTTATACTGCAGTACTAAATCTTGTGGGTACCATCCCCACCCCATTTTTACTTTCTATTTGGAACGTTTTGTTATGTATGTGGAGCCTAATCAGACTCGGTTTCTTTTGACACGGTTTCCCACCAGACTTATCTACAGGGGATTGGGGGCAGCGCCCCCAAGCTCGGGGTCAAGGGGCTAAGCCATCATTTTTTGATTAGTCGAAGTTTTTTTTTTGCCCTAATTAGGTTAGGTAAAATATACTTGTGAAAAGGGCTTAGGGTTTTGGAGATTTCATTGTATGAGATATTTTTGTAGCTTCTTGTGGCGGTATTGAGTTGCAATTTTTAGATTGTAATCACTGGATAATAATAAAGAAATTGGACTCACTGTTGGTGGATGTAGCCCAGGGATTGGGTGAACCACGTTAAATTTCTATGTTATTGTGTTCTTTTCTGTGTGTTAATATTTGCATTTTTCTGGTTATTATTCTAACAGGTTTCTGGGTAACCAAATATTGTGTCAAGTGTTGTGGATGTTTATTTATTTTCTATTCCATGCATGCAATTAGATTATACAATCTAATAAAGGATAAAAGAGAATAATTTTTATTGGTTCCTAATTCACCCCCCCCCCCCACTCTTAGTCACCTAGCCTCAATATATTTCCAACAATTGGTATCAGAGCAAAAGGTTCTCTTGTCAGAAGCTTAACAACTTGAGAAAAGATTAGAGGTAATGAAAATATACAGACTGGAGAAATCCATTGAAAATGAAAAGCTAGATCTACAAGTGATCATGGATCAAATCAGAAAACTCAAGGAGCAACTCTCTCATACCCTGAAAAGAATAAAATATTTAGCAGTGCAAATGAATGATAAAAATTATATAGAAGAAATGATTGAATATTTTTGAAAATAAATAAGTTTTGAAGAAGCTGATGCAGCCATTGAAGACCTACTTGCAAAGAATCTCAATTTACATGAATAAGTTGGAAAGTTGAAGAGAGAACAAGAAATCCATTCAGTAAGAATATGTGAAGTCATGGAACAAAAGAATCAAGCAGAAAATGATAGAGAAATGGCACAAGAAGATAAAATATTGATAAGTACAAGTTTAGAGGAAAAAGAAAATGAAATCCATCAGTTGTCACTTCAGCATGCATATATGATAAATCAACTCAATAGTGCAAATCAAGAAGTTATCAATCCGAGGACTGAAAATGAAAGACTGCAGAATGATCTCAATACTGAAAAACAAACCAATGAAAGTATGATGAATTCAAACATAAGCATGGATCGTTTGACAAAGAAAACTCAATTCAGACATCATGGACATAATGGATTAGGTTATACTAAACAAGGTGAATCCTCATAATAAGGATCTCAAAAGAAAAATAAACCTACATGTAATCATTGTGGTAAGTTAGGGCATACACCGAATAAGAGTTGGAGAAATGGAAAGTCAAAATTTAATGGAAAATGCTACAGGTGCAACAAACATGGACATAGGGAAAGTAAATGCACTGAGAAACCTAAGTTTGAAGGAAAATGTTTCAATTGTAATAAACAAGGTCACAAGTCTTCCAAGTGCAGAACTAAGAAATGGAACCCTGCTGAACAACTAGCTAAAGAAATTTTTGGTTGGGATTACAACACATGGAGAAGATTTTTTAATTGTGGTGAGTATGGGCACATTGGTGTAAATGGTTCAAAGACTCATATCAGAAAAAGGAATCCTACTAAGAGATGTTATGTGTGTAAACAACTCGGTCATTTAAGCAAGAATTACATGAATAGAGCAAAAGAGGATACTGGTTTTGAGAAAGGTAAAGAAAAAGTTTCTGAAATTAGAAGCCAAACGAGTCAGCAGTGGGTAATGAAGTCTCCTGAGAATTCAGACCAAATCAATGAAGTATCGAATGGCACCCGAAATAGTGAATTAGGTGGATCCACCATCTCTGAATAAATGTGTAAGGAGACAATTGGAATTGTGCATACAATCCATCATACATCAGTTCCAGATATGCTAGCAAGTCCAAATCTGGATATTGATACACTAGGACACATTATGGTTCTAACCGAGTCAGGGTCTCAGTTACAACCAAGTTACTCAAGCTTAACCGAGTTAAGTTGGGTCGTATGGTTTCAAGGATGCAAAGTTAGTTTTCATCGAGCTTCCGAGCAAGCCTAGGAGAACTACCCGAGCTATCACAACTACTATGTACAGAGAATTTAATGAAAACCTATGATGAAATTTCTCATAAATGGTGAAATCAAAAGGTTATTATTTATAGTTTACAGAGTGATTAAAGAGCTTATAGAGATTGCAACGCGAATTTGTGTTTGAAAGCTTTAGTTGAAGTGAAGTTTTATCAAACCTCTGAGCATTATGACATCTTCATCTAGAAGTAAGGTCAAGAAGGGATCCAAGATGTTAGTGAGGAATGTTGTCTGCGAACCGCCAAAGTTAAAACTTCATCCTGCAATTGTAGAAGAGACAGATATGATGGGAGCCCATTCCCAAATTCCTCTGAAGGCACTCTTGATTAACGACATCTAAACTTTCTATAATTACACCATTCAATATCTAGGCACATTGGAGATGAATCAAGCATATGAGAAACTTTATGTGGATGAAAATCTGAAGCCATAACACAAACACCTCAAATTTAAGGGTTTAACCCACATTTTGCATATGTCATAGAACTTTCAGATAAAGTGGATTATGTTTGTTCTGAGTCATGTTCACAACATGCATCTATGGTTGGAGCAACCAGTGTAGATCACTAAGACAATGGTACATCGTGTGACAGGGTACCCAATGCTTGACAAACCAAAAGCTACCAAAACCCTACCCCGGGATGACCTAGCCAAGAAGACTCTTGCCGAGTGGGATGGAAGAGGCATGAAGTTGAATGGAGTCACTGACATGGAATTAAAGTTTGGAATTCATGTAATTACATACAAGATATACAGTTCTAGCCAACCAAACAGTGTACCATGTGAGGCTATGGAATTGGCATACAAAGTGGTTAAGAACAATCTTTCATTCGACCTTGCTGAGTTGCAACTCATCCAATTGAGAAAAAACATGGAGAGAATCAGGGCATCAAAGACCAAACCATGTAAGTTTGGTTCACTCTTGGTATGCATATTCTTTTATGTTCATAAGTTTTTCCCTTGAAAGGCACAGTTGTTTGGAAAAAGGATAGACCTATAGTCTATCAAATAAATGAATTTATAGCAGAATTAGGAGATAATTTTGAGAGCACCATGGATGCATACTTTGAGAATTTTAGAGAGAAGATGCAGAATAAATATAGAATTCAAAAACAATTGGTAGAGGACTATAAAGATGATATTTGCTTCCTAGTTGACTATGACAAAGTATACATTAAAGTAGTCAAGCTTAGGGTTGCATGGGTGAAACCTCTTGCATATGAGGTTAAAATATATGAGACTAGAGACATCATTGAAGCTCTTGTGAATGAGCCTGTTGATCCCAAAGCACCATATTTTGGTACTTATGAAGAAGCAAAGGGAAGAATATCTTTGGAAATTGAGATTCCTAAAATCTTGAAGAGAGGAAGGAAGAGAATTGAGAAGATTAGAAAGAAATATGGCAAGTCTTATGAATCTCCTCCTTAAATCATTGAAAGTAAAGGGGATGACATAAATATAGAAGATGATGAATCTAAGAAAGAAGAAGAAGAGGTAGAATTAGGGCCTCCTAAGAAGAAGAGGATAGCCCTCAAGAAAACACCTAAGGCCTCTAACCTTGCTTTCACTAGATCCAGAAGAAGACTGAGATTACCTAAGGAAGATGAAGAAGAAGATACAATCATATTCAAGAAGCCCCTGTTAGAGTAGTCATATTATAGCTAATAATTAAATCATTTAATTATTAGTCTATTATACTCTATGCTTAAGTTATACTTAGGCAGCTTATCATTCTTTAGGGTTTTCCCCTTTAGGGTTTCGGTATCCTTTTATAAGGACTCACCGCTTTGTATTTCATTAAGGAGATTATATTTTGTATTCAGTTTAGTTGATAATAGAAGCTTTTTTCTTTCAACATGAATATCATGTCTCTGGCCTTTTGGCCGTCATAGTTTTATCTTCTGTCTTCTGTTTCTTGCTTCTACTTGTGAGAGATGTGCATGCAGGTGTTCTTGGGAGAATAGGGCATTTCCTATTTCTAACATGGTATCAAAGCTTGCTTGTGGCTCGTTGTTTGTGTTTCATTGAAGCGTACCAGACACAAAGGGTTTCAGAGGTTTTTTAGTGTTTTTTATGGTGTTTCAGGGGAAAACTTTGGTTATGGTCACTTTGGGCTCAAATGGACATTGCCATTGAGCTCAGAGCACCCCAAAACCCCAGAAATGAGATAAAATTTGTCCATTTTGGACTACTGGACTCTGAGGCAAAAAAATTTTGGTTTCCAGTGCCGTACGGGCACAGAAACTGAGAAAAACAAATAAAAAAAAAAAAAACCTATTTTAAAAGGTTTTTTTAACGCTGCCAATGCATTTCAAAAAGCGTAGTCGCTGCGCTGCTGCCGCTCCTCCACGGCCCTACCAGCGCCCGGCCCGCGCCGCTCTGTGCATCTTGGCCCCACGGCCCGCTTCGCCTCCCTCAGCACTTTTCTGCTCTATGGCCCCCACTACGCAGCCCTCAGCGTCCCTCGCTTCCCTGTACCCCACCGCCATCGGTGTCCTCCGCCCCGGAGACTTCCACCGCCCCTGCCGGCACCCGCAGTGCCACCCCGCCGGCCACCACCGCCCACTGCAGCCCCCGCCGCCTAGTGGCAGCTTTTGTTAAACTTGCAGGCTTATCTGCTTATGTGGCCAGTCACATTATCGACCGTGGGCTCTGGTTTTCAGCCCCTGCGTGCACCATGCGCCCAGGGGCCTATTTTTTCAGCCCCAGGGGCTTAAAGCCTAATTTTGAGGCCTTTTTGACCCCCTGGATCTTTTTCGCTCTATATTGAGCATAAAGGGGTTTTTTCTGACTTCCATATACCATCAGAAAGCTCTTTTCGAGCACTTTTTGATGATGGAGGTTAGGTTTTTGGGTTCTACTATTTTAATAGGATTTTTTGCTGTTGAAGTCTGATGTTTATTTTTGCCTTCTGGGAGCCATATCTGGCTCATCCGGACTCCATTTTTGGCAAACCAGATATCGTCAGAAAGCTAGTTTAGTGAACTATTCAATTGCAGAGGTATTTTTTCTAGATTCTACTCTAGGTTATCTCTCTTTTGAGTTTGGCAGTTTTTGCACTATGGCAGATTACTTGGGTTCTACAGGTCCTGGGATCTCTTCTTCTGATTTTCTAGCTCACTCTTCTTTCTGACTTCTGAGCTTGTATGCTTCTCCTTTGTTGCATCCTTTTTCTATAAACGCACTGAGATAAAGTGCCTACTTCTGCATTTCTAGGATCTTGTACACCTTGTATGGTTTTTGTACTTGCACTCTGTTATAAAGTGCCATGGGGGGTTATGATGATTATACTGTTTTAGGTGCATCCACCTTTGTCAAGTGAGCATACCTTCCATGACATTAGCCCATGCTACGTGTCACTGACACCACCCTTTATTCTGTGTTTGTACTTCTATTGCACTGTTGGTATTCCTGGTTCTTCTTTCTGTAGATGTTTCTGGCATTGCATTTCAGTGTTCCTGTCACCTCTCCCAGTTCAGCATTATGGGGGGGTTCACCTGTTGGTTCTATTGCTTCCTGGTTTGATTGATCAAGTCTTTAGACATTATCTTCTCTAGCTGGTCATGCACTTCAGTGGGGGTTCCAGCAGTCTCTTCTAACAGAGTTTACAGCTACATGCTTCAGAGATGCTTCTTGCTCTTTCTTGTTCCTTTCTCTGGGACACCTTTCCCTAGATTGGAGGCTTAGTTTCCTTCATCTAGTTTCTTTCTTGTACTTGGGTACCTGATCAGGCCTAGTTTTCGGGACCCATAGTTTCTTTCATGCATCTTGTTTTCATGCATCTTTTAGTCTTTAGCTGTTTTGCTTCTCCCTAAGTTACACTTAAGGGGGGGTGTTAGAGTAGTCATATTATAGATAATAATTAAATCATTTAATTATTAGTCTATTATACTCTATGCTTAATTTATACTTAGGCAACTTATCATTCTTTAGGGTTTTCCCCTTTAGGGTTTCGGTATCCTTTTATAAGGACTCACCGCTTTATATTTCATTAAGGAGATTGTATTTTATATTCAGTTTAGTTGATAATAGAAGCTTTTTTATTTCAACATGAATATCATGTCTCTGGCCTTTTGGCCGCCATAGTTTTCTCTTTCGTCTTCTGTTTCTTGCTTCTACTTATGACAGATGTGCATGCAGGTGTTCTTGGGAGAATAGGGCATTTCCTATTTCTAACAGCCCCCACCTACCTTTGAGCAGAAGATTGAAGATTTGAAAGGAGGTAGTGGTACGGGATCTCTCAAATCATTGAAGTATGCCTCCAGAACCAAGGATGAGCAGAAGATGATTGAGGATGCATTAGTAGAGAAAATGGAAATATGGAAGTATGATCCATCTGAATTGAAAAGCCATATGACTGAAGACCTTCACAAAGCAATCACCATTCACTCACATAATACATTTCATATTGAAAAGGACATTAAATTGAAAACCTTGAAGCAGTCATGCCTACTATGACTAGTAAAGAGGAAAAATATGCTATGACTTAGTATGAGAGTAATCACACTCCAAGGTTTAGGACTTTTCAAATCTTGAGTAAGAAAATAAAGGATGTTGTGCAGGACGCAACAAAGATATAGAATGCAATTTGTGAAATCAAGGAAGAAGATAAGGCAGAGAAACAAAGTACAGACCCTCCTGTATAGGATAAAGATGAAGAGTTACCTGAGGTTCAGACCATTGAAGAATTTAATGTTGATTAGATAGCAGTAGAAGTGATGGCATCCCTACCCCAATCACCTATTCAAAGTGTGTTATCTCCAAGCAAGGAAAAGACTACAAAATCTACATCAAGTCAAGTAGGAACTGAGTATCAGGCTCTACCTACTACTGGGCCAAGCCAAACTGAGTCACAAAAGGTCACTGTGAATGTCTCTATAGTTGATACAGATTCTACAATTGGTGCAAAGAATTTCAATGACCTGTTCCAATTGAATACTGAGGAGAACACTGAGGATGGAAAGGATAAGGATGATGATGGGAAAGGTAAAGAAATAATTTATTCACCTCATCCCAAGGTCAAGGGTTTATAAACAATCACTGATAAAATTGATCTTGAGGAAGACATTGTGATTCCTAATTGGGATCTTTCTAACCTGACAGCCGAGAAAATGGATATACTTGGGGAGCTGTGGAAGAAGACAATAGAAGCTCTGAGCTGAGAAGAAAAGGAATAGAGTACTGGAAGATATCAAAGGTATATTCCTTGATTCTCTATAAATTGAAGTCAATGAGAATGACTCTATTATGGACCAACTTGTTGACATAGTTCACAAGTTCAACACAAATCTTAATGGTCGGGAGAAATGACTGCAAAAGGTAGAAAGGAAATTTGAGAATAAGGTTCGAGAGAATGTTGCAGGTAAAATTGCAATAGATCAATTGAAGCTAACCACTCTCATTGGCTCTCTAGAAACCACTGTGAACAATGTTGTATCATTATTTGTAAAGTTGAGTGACACTTCCAACTTTACCATGAAGATAAAGAACAATCTGACAAAGATAGACAATGATTTGAAGGCAAGTGCAAGCTAGTTGGCACTTGATCCAAGTTCAAGCTCAACACATTTTGTCAAGATCAAGTATCTGACTAATCTGTAAGAAGAGTTACTAAGGGAAGAAGGTAGAACAAGGGAATCCCTTACAGCTATAGAGAGCCAACTCCTTCCACACATGGATGTTATGTAAAAACATATTGCTCATGCAAAGACACTCATCCATGATAAAAAAAAATTTAGTTGCAGAGCTTATGATGGAGTTGTCAACAAAGATTCAGATTGAGTTGCACATCCTGAAGGTGTTGCAAGATAATTGGGACAAGACTTTGTCTCAAATTTTGAAGGTACATTGTGATTTCCTATCATATTTTGGTATTACCTTGTAGTTATGCTTTTAAAAATCTCTGTCAAAAACAAGGGGGAAAGTTAGAAATTTGTATACAAGGAGGAAAGATAGAGTAGTATATACGAGGAAATACATGTACAGAGTAGAGGAAGATATAGATAGCACAGAATCTAAAACAATTTTGGAAAATAAAAAAATAGAGTCAGTTGCAACAGAGTTGCAGAGCAGTTTTCAAAACCCGAGCAAGTACCCAAGCACATGGTAAGGGGGAGTTTTGACTTAGCAGTTTGATCAGATTTTTGGATATGATAAGTGTTTTTTTCACTAATGCCAAAGGGGGAGATTCTAGAACTTATGGCAAGACATGTTGTCAATTAGTGCCAAAACACTTAGTCACTTATATGAATACAATGTTGACCGAGCCAGCAGTTTGAAGTGTAACTTGAGAAATTACAGTGTCGATCGAGCAGATAGTGGCACACAGTATCACCCAAGTGCCAGAGATTGCCAATTCACTATGTTTCCCGAGTGTCAGTATATCACCCGAGCGGATTACTGGACCCGAGTATCAGTATTGGGCTAACTTAGTTCATATTATTTGATACTAATTAATATGTTAAGTAGCCAACTTATGAAGGTAATTGATTTGGATAAGATATATATATGTAAGATACTTTATTTATCCAAATGTAGTAGAGAAGAAGTAAGAATACATGCGAATATGAAATAGCAGATTGATTAGAAGGCTACAACAGTAAAAGGAATAGCAGAGACTCATCTATCACATTCAGGTGATCAGTATTATCTCAAAGGATCTCATTCAACAAATCATATTTGTATAGAAGATCATCCACTGGTTCATCCTAATAGGTGTATCAACAAAATCCTTTAACCGGGTGGACTTAACAGTCCTTTTCAAATCTCCTGATAGAGTTGCATGCTTAATTGTATTGTACAAATCCTTTCACAAGGTGGACCTAAAAGTCCTTATTTATCCTATCAAGGAAGACCATCATAAGTGGTCAATTGTAAGCTTTAACATACTAAATTTATACTACAATACTAAATCTTGTGGGTACCATCCCCACCCCAATTTTACTTTCTATTTGGAAGGTTTCTGGGTAACCAAATATTGTGTCAAGTGTTGTGGATGTTTATTGCGTTTCTATTCTATGCATGCAATTAGATTAGACAATCTAATAAAGGATAAAAGAGAATAAGTTTTATTGGACCCTGATTCACCCCCCCCCCCCCCGCTCTCAGTCACCTAGCCTCAATATATTTCCAACAGGACTATGATCCTTTTGAACATTTTCAATCCATGACTTCTGATAATAAGTAAGTTCCCATTTTTGAAAAATACTCCCCATTAAGCCCTACCTCTAATTTTATTGAGTTGTATTTTATCATGAGGTTTTTGTTGTCTATAGGCACTATCAGATACTCTAAGGTTTTTCTATATGATGGTTGTGGATCTTCATGAGATGAGGGTTTCTTTCATGGCCATGTTTGATATTTTAAAACCCTTGATTTATTTGATGGCTTCTGGCATTATCCTTGGTCATACTGATTCTTCTATGGCCCACAGCTCAGGCTAGAGAAATGAGGGTTTGTGCTAGGATTTTTCTCTTTCTCATTTATTACATGCTCTAGAATTTTCTTTATTTCTTTTACATGGAGTCTATTATTATGCCTGTAGAGGCCGTGTTTTCTCTATATTTAAACTCCATGCTTGAAATCTCTATTTACTTTAAGATCTCTTTCATTTTTGGGATTGTGCATACTCGAGAATGAGGCTTTGACTTCGTGCTGAAAAATGATAGCGAAGGTTTCCATATTTTATGTATTGCAAAAATTTCTTGGAATATGCTCTGTATTGGGGTTATGTGTGGGTTCTTATGCCCTGTCATGTTCATTATGGTATCATTTCATCATCATTAGACCATGTATTGTCTGCGCATGATAGATATATTTTATTGTGAACACTGCTTAACTATCCAATTATTCTTGTGGACTACATTTCTTGATGTTATCATAGTTTCTTACCAAGAATGAAATAGAAACAAGAAAATCCTCTTCGTAGATGATTCTCAAAGCCATAAAGTTTGAAATCTAGTTCCTCTATTTTCTTGTAAACATTTTGTACTCTTCATATATGTCCAGCTTTTAGAAAATTCATCAATCTTTCATAAATTTGCTTTGAGAAGATATGATAATTGACAACTTTTGTTTAATTCATACCTTGTAGGCTGATGCATGACTTGATCTTAATATCCAATCATTGAACGATCATGTTATTACCTAGTCTTTCCATTGTTAAACAACTATTCTAAATTTTCCCTATATATGATAGTGACATGCCTTTACTGCACATTGTTGATACATGGGCTTATCTTGTAGTTGTCTTTATTGCTCTATATTCTAAATTTTATGTGACAGTGGCTTTATCATTACATTACCACATTTATTCCCTATAGAAGTAAGGTTGTCCTTTTTCATTGTATTGCACTGTCCTTCAGTGTTTAAGAATTGTTCTGAATATTATTTATCTAAAACTAAATTACCAAATTTGCAACATTTATACTTTTCCTTGTGCATGAATTTGATCCTTTGTTGTGATGTTGTCTATGCATTAACCATTATAGCTGAAATACATTTGTATCTTATATTTCATATCATCTACCTTGTGATGACTATCACTATCATTGAATACATGACTAAGATGGTTTTTTTTTCTTATTACTGAAACCATTATGTAACAAATAGCATGACTATTCTCTAACATGCCTGGCTTGGGATGTCCCCTGTAGCTAATTTGTTATTCTCCTAAAAAAACTATTTGTAACCTCAGGACACCATTATTCTTGTTTCATGCTCTCTTTAAATCCTACACCTCACACTTAATCCATGGACGCAATTGTTTCTTGAAATAATTTTATTAATGTTGTACCATTCATTTCTCACTATGGATTTGATTTATCCTTTTCTATCTGCAACAATCCCTTCACTTTTACTTTTGAATCTATTGTTTATATTATTTGAACATGGTAATGTTTAATCAATGTTTTCTATGTTTCTCTGAGATCTTAGGATATCACAATGATATGGATCATTTTTTTTTACATTTATGTTGTGTATTCCAGAGTATAACAACAACTGCTTATTTTCACTAAAATGCATATATGATTCTTTGTATTTGTTGTCATGATGTTGACCTTTACTTTCATAGTAGAATTTTATTATTTTGACTTCATGACATGGTCCATGGTGCCCTAGAGTGTCTTCTATATGTTGTTGCATCTTTATAATGGAATGTTGCTTCTGATAATCATGAACACTTGCTCATATGGTGATATCTTGCACCTCGATATGTATTTGATGAAAGAGTGTTCACTATTTTTTCTCTTCAAGTATGCAGATGACCATTTACTTCATGGTATGATGACCTTGGATGTTGAAGGTACTTTGGAATTCAATTGCAAGCTTGTACTTACTTGATGTCTAAATGTTTGCGACCTCTTCTCAAAGTGTTGTTTTCAAGGTCACTTTTTTGCTGCCAATGACAAATTCATTAATGTCATTGCTCCTATAATTTTCTTTCCCAAACTATTATTTTCTTCTTCACCTTTAAACCGCTCCTTTGTCCCACAATTATATAACAGTGCACCTTCTTACTTTTATATTGTTATTTTGTCCCATGAGTGCATGTTGTCTTCTCATGATTACAACTTGATTAATGACTGTTAATGTACCTCTTGCATTTGTCTTTACCTTGTTGTTCAGTAACAATATATAGTACACTGGGCTCAACCCTTGTGGGAGCCACATTTTACCCCATGTACTAAAATACGAATGTGTACTTGTACCTACACATTAAACACTTACTAGTTAAAAATGTGAAGTTTCATGATGTTCTTTTTGTATCTTCTATTAACTTTTATGATATTTTCTTGATTTCTCTAATGATGTGTTTGAATGTACTTGTATTGAAGTCAAAACTAGAGACAGGGTTCAACTCAACCATTTATTAGTCTTTTATAATAATCACCATTTTTACCATCTCTTGCAGGTACCTTGAAAATTTAGAAGCAACTTTCAAAAGCCATCTGCACCAAATGCAACTCAGCAGTCCATCATTACTCCTCAGGCAATGGCGGGTGTAAATCTTATCTCTCCTCTTGACTTTTGTCCTATAGTTTCTCTTTTGCATTATTTTTGAGAGCTTAACCCATGTCTTGTGTGGATTCTCTATAATTTTCATTTGTAAATGAATATGAAAGATTTGAAATAGAAAAATGTAACTGTACTATTCTTTTTAAATCACTTTGCACATCAATGCAATGAAATTATTTCATGAACTAGTGAAATGTTTCTTCATTTTGCATTTTCCTTTTCAGTACATAAAAATTCTAAAACCTTTTAAAAAAAATAAAATGTATGAATTTACCTTTCACCTTATTAACAACTACCTAGGTTTGCCAATTGAGCTGGATGCGAAAAATTGGTAGCACTTATAAAATTTAATCTTAGATCTGAATGATAAACATGTAAGAAAGATCTCAACATGGTAAACAACACATAACACTAAGATTTTGGACATGGAAACCCTGTTAGGGGAAAAATCATGGTGGGGATAGAGCCCACAAGATGAATGTAGTTTTTGAAAATCACTATACCTTGTTAGGAGTATTACAAAGGGGAATGCACATGCATTCAGGCCCACTGCCTAGAGCTCAATGCTCAATACAAGAAGGATCTCAATCCCAAGGAAGGCTCACTACCTTACAACAATCTCTGATTACAAATCATAGAGGACACACTGTCCAAACTCACAAACTAACAAACAATATCCATGATATGCCAAAATAGTTCAAATAAAGTACAATAAAACTCTACCTCAATTGCAGAATCCACTCATACCTCTTCTCTTCAGCATCTCACACTATCTCCACTCACTCATATGCATTCACAATTATAAAATTATTACACACACGGACATGGGTGTATATATATATATGTTGATTAACTGATGAATATCTAATGGAGATGATGCAGACTGAGTGATACCGAGTATCATGATTGTAGAAATGGTTATATCAGTTGTTGTTTTGTCATTGATGTCAAGCAATTTATTAATTAATTTTTATTATGTTACCATATCTAAAGAGGAGAAGTTAAATGGGTGACAAATACATATCAAACAATGATGAAGTAATGATGTTATAGTCATTTTATACTATATATTTGATGTTATCAAATCAATACATTTGCTTGATCAAGTCAGAAAATGCAATGAATTAAAGTTATGACTGAAAGAGTTACTTTACTGAGCTAGACTGAGTCAGTTGGCAGAATGTTATGTGAGTCATTTACAGGTACCGAGCATCGAGCACCGAAGATGAGTTAGACATCGAGTAGTGAATGAATTCAGTTACTAAGTTGCAAAGCAAGTTTTACCAAGTATAATATATTGATATTAAATGATGATGAAATTGAATTTAATGCAAAGCAATGATGAGATGGACGAGGAAATGGATTAAATGAAGTTTTTTACAAGATCTATGAATGAGAAAATTCAATGAGAAGATCTAAGGCAAAGATCAAGTGGTTAAACATAATTATGAAAGTTCCAAGAAAAGTTACAAGTTCTGAGATAAAAGTGAAATGGTTTACCGGGTTGTAATTTATGAAGAAGATGATCGAACAGATGAGTGCAAAGGAAGTAAAATCTAATTAAGGAGATTAAGAGACAAAAATATGTCTATATAAGGAATGAGAATTACACTCAATGTAATGTTGCTGGCGAATTAAACTAAGAAGGAGAGAAGTTGAAGAACAACATTTATCGAGCATAAAAAAGAAAGATAGATTGAAGAATCTACATTACGAGAAATAGATTAACGGAGTATGTGATGACAGTATTCAATTGAGTATAAAGGATCTGATACAAGCATAGTAAGTAGCTATTTTTTTTAGATCAAAGTTTATTGTTGCTTATTAATATTTGTAACAGAGAAATCTCTTAACCGAGTGGATTTAACCATCCTATTTGTAAAACCTAGACTTAGTGACATTTCAAAAGAGTGTTTAAAGACCTCTCTCTTAACAGGGTGAAGATCTTAACAGATCTGAGGTAAATCCCCTAACAGGGTCACATTTAGCAAATGTGTTTGTAATATTTAACAAGATAAGTTCTTAACCAAGCGTACTTCAGAAGGGTACATTTTATTGTGGGTTACAATTCGTACAGAGGTTTTCCCAAATTGGGTTTCCTCGTTAAATCTAGTTTCAATGAGTTATATCCTATATTTACATGGTTAAACTAATGTTGCTAAGTTTGAATGATTGATTTCTGCTTATATTATTGAGTTATTTGGTGAATTGGTTATTTAATGTATTTAGTATTTACCAAGTGAATCAGTGAGTTCAATTTTAAGTGTTTAAATTTTAATTTATCTGATTCACCCCCCCTCTTAGCGGTACCAACAATTGGTATCAGAGCAGAGTTACTTTGAAGTGATAAGTTTTAAAGGACTTGAGTCAAGGTCTAAAGATTTATAAGAGGTAAGTACCAAAGATAAATAGGGATCATTTCTCTACATGGAAAAGTAGAATGAGGTTGCATGTGTCTGGATTAGGAGAGTATGAACTTTACTATCTTGAGAATGAATATGTAGGACCAACTACTGCACCTTTGACAATCAGTGAGCAAAGACAGAAACATGAACACACACAAGTTATGATTCAGATTGCTTCTACACTTACCGACCAGGAATATGATGAGCTTGATGGTTTTATTACTCTGAAAAAAATGTGGCATAAGATTTTTTTGACCTATCATGGAGATCAACATGTTTAGAAGGCTAAAGCATAAAGCTTGAGAGGAATATTTGGCTCTATGAGGATGTAGGAAGGAGAGAACATAATACAATATAGTAGAAGACTTAAGGAGACTGATAATTCTATCAGAGGGGTTGGTGGTATCATAAAATAGGATGATGTCACAATAAAAATGTTGAGAACCCTACTACTAAGTTATGTTATTTGTGTATCTACTATACAAGAGTTGAGATCAATACCCCGGATGAATGTTTCACTAGATGCTACTATTAGTAAGTTAACTGCATTTGAGCTAAATAATTTTGACAATAGCATGCTTACGATTTCTAAGATTGAATTTGCATTCCAGTCTAATTTAAAGATTGGAAAGGCTAGGGAAGTTGTTGCTAGAGATGGTTACTTGAGTAGTGCTAGTGAGAAATTTTATAGTTGCACCGAAGGACTTGAAGAGTTATTTGTTGAATGTGATGATAATGAAAGAGAAATTGAAGCTTTGTTGGCTAGAAGGCTACAAAGAGGCAAAGGAAAATGCCAAGGTAATTACCCTTGAAATATTTTAATTGTGATAATGTTGGTCACTTTGCATCTAATTGTCCAGAGAAAGATAAGGATGAAAAGAAAGATAAAAAATATACAGACAAGAGAGAAAACAGATTTAGGAGATACAAAGACTACAAAAACAAAGGTAAGAAATCTTGTTATATTGCTAATGAAGGACTAAGTGATGATGATTCTCTTGAGAGTAATGAGGAGAAAGAAGTTGTTTATGTTTCTATAAAAGATGATTCTGATGAA
>MU226030.1:957047-967661 GCA_018584345.1 Thuja plicata
TATATATATATAACATCATTTTATCTCAACTAGGTCGGCCAGGGACCTAATTACAAATCATAATTAATTACATCACAATACTTAATGTGATCCATTGAATGTTGGCTAAGACATAGAAATGATCCATAAAAAGATCTCAAACATGTTCCAGATCCATAGATCATGTAATGCCCCACCAGGGAACCCAATAGAACTTAACCTAAACATGACACTAAGTTAACGTATTTTTTTTCTTTAAATGTTTACAAACAATAATGATAACAATGCGAAAGCAACATAAGAGATAACATAAAAAAACACATAAGTACAACTCATACATAGATAACGATTCTCGAGGGTTCCTTGACGTAGAATTACTTAAGAAAAATAATCTACGAATAACAATTACAAAGAACTAACATAAAGGATACATCAACTGAATCCAATAACATACATCTCGTAATAAAATATTACACATACATCTGATTCCAAAGGTATACAACCTAATCAACATCCACTGCACAAGTCATAGGGTATGTAATAATACATAATAAAACAATACAATACATCCTTCAAAGGATGATAACCAATACCCACATATGGTAAAAGTATACAACTCATGTAATTGAATAAGTTTTCAAAAGACTAAGAACATAAAACTGCAACAAGGATCATCCAATCATGAAGAAGAACCATCGAATCTCAATGGTAATAAGAATCACTACCACCCGACCACATCAAACCAAAGGTGCACTCCCACCGTGCTGAGGAGATAGTTATAGGCCACTCACATGGGGCATACAACATGAAGGCAAACACAAAGGTATACATGACATCATACTCAATGCATATGAAGATCCTATAAGTTCACTAAACCACAATAAGGAACTCTAAACAATACCAGAGGAAACCAACGCACGTAGGATAACCTAAGTTGTATATAGGGAAGTGTCATCATATAAGTCTACCCTTGAGTTAACCCTAGTAGTCCCTCTTGGACACTGGCCCCAAGTGACTCTATGTGGCTCAGTAATCCTTTCGTGAAGACAAGGATCCCAACTCTCCCATCCTAACATGTGATAAACTCAAGGCATGGGTAGAGGCTCAGTTATCTTATTAGTGCACTTTAAGACCCCTTAATGTTTCATATTATCACTTATTAAGTAACTTTCCAATGAGATGCCCTAGTAGCCACTTAGGACCCTAGACTCATTGCAAGCCACTTCCCCTTTATACACTTAGTTAACCTACCCAGGCTTATAATCAACACCTGAAGGTATTATATAAATCAAATCGCATTCTGCCCATACAGGAGCACATAGGTTCTCAATAACCATACAATTAACAATACCCTCATAAGGTCATCAAATACAACATAACTGAATTCAGGTTGGTGTAGGAAATCAGGACCATGACATCATTACAGAAATATGAACTGACATCTCACAAGATACCATGCAGAAATCAAAACCCCAAAACCTCTGGCTTTATGTCCTAAAGGTCACGTATCCCAAACAGATACCCATAAATGAGAATACCATATAACATAAAAGAATATATAACTTGTTTCGTCAGACACTCAAAACATGACATGGCATAATAAATGCATATTCAGAATACACAAATCAATAACAATGTTAACGTAGGAATAAACAAATTTTTAATTTTTAATCCTGCAAATTCATTTATTTATTTAAAATTACTAACCAATAATAATTAAATTTCCCAAGAAAATGCACAATAAAAACTCCTATAGATCAATTTATAAAATCTAACACATATAAATTAATCTATTTAATAATTACTAAAAACCAAATATAATTACAAGAAAAAAGTTTATTTTTTTAAAATAAAAATTCTAAAAATAGAATACCACTCCATGCAAATTCTAAAAAGATATTATTTTTAAATTTTTATTTTTTTATTAATATTTTTTTAATAGAATTTCTAAAACACACAAATTCTAAAAATAGAATTTCTAAAGAAACATAATTTTTAAAAATAGAATTTCTAAATAAAGATAATTTCTAAAAATAGAATTCTATTGCATGCAAATTGATACAAACAAAAAGACAAGCATTAATATTTAATTTT
Source organism: Thuja plicata (assembly GCA_018584345.1). NCBI lineage: Eukaryota > Viridiplantae > Streptophyta > Pinopsida > Cupressales > Cupressaceae > Thuja > Thuja plicata. The sequence continues at coordinate 959,121 of MU226030.1, forward strand.
CTAAATAAAAACCTTGCATGCAAATTGATGCAAACAAGAAAAGATTTCTAATTTAATATTAATTTATTTTTTCAAGAAGAGTATTCTTTCTTTTCAAAAATAAACTTACTAAGCCATATTTTCAATAATATAAGCATTTTTATTTCAATAAAAATTATAAATAAAATAAGAGGGATTTTCTTTTTCTTTTCTTTTACAACATGCAAGATGATAAAAACAAGGACCTAATTTTCAATATAATTATTTATTTTTTTCAAGAAGAGTTTTCTTGTTTTCAAGCATTCAAATTAACTCTTTTTCTTATTTCCTTTTAGGTTTGATCAGGGGTTTGGGCAAGGACATAGTGAGGGTATAAATTTTATTTTTCCATGGCAAGGAGCTACAGATCTGAGGGTTTCAAGCAATATTAATAATATTTATCAAATTTTCCTCAAAGAAGTCTTTTTCTCTCAAATTGAAATCCTAAGAGAAATTTTGTAACAAATTTCTTTCACACGAAAACCATAATGCCCAATTGGCCTTCAACAACCAAAAATGAAACCTTTATGCCCACAATCACAGATCTGATAAGCAAACATGGAGGAAAACACAAATTGAAACCAAGATCATAACTTCTCAATTCTAAATCAATGAAATTACCAACTACTCAGACAAGGAAGATCACACAAAGGGTCCTAGCTTTTAGATACATGAAAGATGAGGATTTGAAAGCTATAATTCAAAAGATGAATACCTTGCCTTAATAACTGATGAGAAGTACAAATTCCCAAATCAAAGCAAGAAGAATCCACAATTTCAAGCAAGAGAATCCAAAAATCCAAGCAAGCTCTCTCAAAACCTCAATCACGTGATTTCTCCTTCTCCTTCATTGAACAACCTCCAAAAAGGCTTCCAATCCAAATATATAGACAATCCAAGCAATTAAGTTTTTAAAAAGAGAAAACCCTACAATAAATATAAATTATCTAATTATTAATTAAAATAAATCCTTTATTTTCAATTTCACTTAAAGCATACATAACTCAGCTTTAGAATATAAAAGCGAAGTGTTAAATTGAAAATGCATGAGAGATATTTTCAATTAAATAAATCCATTAACCACACAACTTAAAGAAATATTCAACAAATCATCTTTGCACAATTAATTAAATTTAATATTTATTAAATCTTAATTATTTAAATCAAGACTTAATAATTAAATCAATTAATTAAATATAGGCATTTAATTATTAAATAGCCATATATTTCATATATCAATGTTTAATCCTTATTAAAGATGCAATAATTAACACTAATATTAATCATAAATATTCATTAAATAAATCAAGCAAAAGCATCATTAAAACACTTGAAAACCATCTAAATAGATAACCCACTGAAACAGACAAACAACTAAAATAGAAACCCAAACACATAGATACAGGCTCACGAATCTACGTCACTTGACAGATTCAAACACTAGGGTAGTCAATCAGATTCTTGTCCATTTTTGGGACAATTAAGTTTAGGGTAGGATTTGGACCTGAATACTATCTCCCCTCTCTTACCATTGATATTATTGCAATAGGGCACGCTCACTTCTACCAATTCAGGAAAGACGTAGCCTGGTACTTGCAAACCTGTCATCACAAGGGCCAACACACATGCATATAATATAGCAAACAATGGTTGAGACTAGTTTATCATGTGGATCTTGACGAATCAAGTAACTACGACTCTGTCCCATACCATATCAAGCACGTCAAACAGTAAGGTACAATATACAAATGACCCATAAGCATACATATTTAGGGTCAGTATTATCAAAAAAATATAATCAAAATGAAATTCTAACATATACATAAGCATTATGAAATAATCATAAATCACATGTAAACAGGAGATATGACACGTTAAGCAATGAATCAATAACATTATGAAATGCAATACAAGAGTATCCTCAAAATTAACTGAAATAGCTAACACATACATACTATGGTCTAAAAGAGTTCAGAAACTGACACAGACAAGCAGACTAACGGGTGGGTATTACATCCTCCTCCCCTAAAACTAGGCTTACTCCTGAAAGCTGATAACTAATCTAGCAAATAATAAAAAAGGATTCACACCATAGTGATACACCCCCTATTAATTAGGATCAAACACAAAGATACACATCTATGTTTATATCGAATAGAAATGGAACAGTTCATGCAACCTTATTTAATGCAACACTCACGCAAACATATAAATTACATAATGCATTTTATTCCCACATACAATTATAGTGCAATCTCCGTGATGTCCTCCGTTATACATACTATCATGAGTCCATAATGAACATGATAGAAACAATACTTATCACGAAACATGGTTAATAATACCAAACATTTAGAATAGCCACCTTAGAATTCAAAGAAAACCCAAGTGGAAGAACTTCCAAAGTTCAACATTAAATCATAAAAATGTACAATTTCAACAATAAATCAAATGTGACTAATGCCACAATCTAGATAACCAAAAATATTTGGGTGACTAATCCATTCATAAGAAGATTCAAAAGAAATTAATGTTGACCACATACAATACAACGAGATATCAATCAGCCAAAATGAATAATCAAAATAGAAACATTTCACATAACAAGGTGACTAGGAGTAGCCACACTCAAGGGAGTAGTCGCTTCATGACATCCATGGTACCTCACTCTAGATGCATTAGAGAATGCACACAATCACTCAAGACAACCAATGGGTTATATTATAACATTATCTTTATGCAATTTCATGCAATTATGAATTATTATCTGTTACTAACATCAATGTTTAAATAATCATATTCCTAAAGCTGATTTACAACACTCACACAATACAGTTCATATAACTCAAATAAGGCCAATTCAATTCAATCATGCAATTCTAATCATGCACGATCAATAACATCACACTCATAGGGCTAAGAAACAACTCAAGAGAAATCACAAGTCACTCAAAGAGAAAGTAAACAAGCAACAAGGAGTTCTTCAAACTAGGACTCCATCACCACAACATATCACATACATCATACATCAACTATCATACTATAACAGACGAGGTAGTCCAGTGACCATAACCAAGTCTTCATACAAACCACATAAATCCAAAAGAAGCAAGCAATCGGCTCACTATCAAGACACAAACAAGAGATCACCAACAATGACTCTAAAGACACGCAGAGACGTGTGCTAACATGCACTACTAACCAATCAATGGGCACACAAATTTATGAGAGCTCCTAGTGTAGAAACGTGCGCTTTAATACCAAGTGTAATGTCTCGCCAGGGAACCCAGGAGAACTTAACCTAAAGATGACACTAAGTTAACGAAATTTTTTTTTCTTTAAATGTTTACAGACAATAATGATAACAATGTGGAAGTAACATAAGAGATAACATAACATAAACATAAGTACAACTCATACATAGATAATGATTCTCGAGGGTTCCTTGACGTAGAATTACTTAAGCAAAATAATCTACGAATAACAATTATAAAGAACTAACATAAAGGATACATCAACTAAATCTAATAACATACATCTCGTAGTAAAAGATTACATATACATCCGATACCAAAGGTATACAACCTAATCAACATTCACTGCACAAGTCACAAAGTATGTAATAATACATAATAAAACAATACAAGACATCCTTGAAAGGATGATAACCAATACCCACATATGGTACAAGTATACAACTTGTGTAATTGAACAAGTCTTCAAAAGACTAAGAACATAAATCCACAACAAGGATCATCCAAGTATGAAGAAGAACCATCAGATCTCAATGGTAATAGGAATCACTACCACCCGACCGCATGGAACCAAAGGTCCACTCCCACCATATTGAGAAGATAGTAATAGGCCACTCACATGAGGTATATAACATGAAGGCAAACACCAAGATATACATGACATCATACTCAATGCATAGGAAGATCCTATAAGTTCGCTAAACCACAATAAGAAACTCTAAATAATACCAGAGGTAACCAACGCACGTAGGATAACCTAAGTTGTATATGGGAAAGAGGCATCACATAAGTATACCCTTGAGTTTACCCTAGTAGTCCCATTTGGACACTGGCCCCCAAGTGACTCTATGTGGCTCAGTAATCCTTTCATGAAGACAAGGATCCCAACTTTCCCATCCTAACATGTGATAAACTCAAGGCATGGGTAGAGGCTCACTTATCTTATTACTACATTTTAAAACCTCTTAATGTTTCATAAGTAACTTGCCAATGAGATGCCCTAGTAGCCACATAGGACCCTGGACTCATTGCAAGCCACTTCCCCTCTATACACTTAGTTAACCTAACTAGGCTTATAATCAACACATGAAGGTATTACATAAATTAAATCGCATCATGCCCATACATGAGCACATAGGTTCTCAATAACCATACAATTAACAGTACCCTCATAAGATCATCAAATATAACATAACTGAATTTAGGTTCGGTGTAGGAAATCAGGACCATGACATCATCACAGAAACATGAACTGACATCTCACAAGATACCATGCAGAAATCAAAACCCCAAAACCTCTGGTTTTACGTCCTAAAGGTCATCTATCCCAAACAAATACCCATAAATGAAAATACCACATAACATAAAAGAATACATAACTCGTTTCGTCACGCACTCAAAACACGACATGACATAATAAATGAATATTCATAATACACAAATCAATAACAATGTTAACGTAGGAATAAACACATTTTTAATTTTTAATCATGCAAATTCATTTATCTATTTAAAATTACTAACCAACTATAATTAAATTTCCCAAGAAAATGCACAATAAAAGTTTCTATAGATCAATTTATAAAATCTAACACATATAAATTAATCTATTTAATAATTACTTAAAACCAAATATAATTACAAGAAAAAAGTTTGGTTTTTTTAAATAAAAATTCTTAAAATAGAATACCACTCCATGCAAATTCTATAAAGATATTATTTTTTATTTTTATTTTAATTATTTTTTAATAGAATTTCTAAAAAAACACAAATTCTAAAAATAGAATTTCTAAAGAAACACAAATTCTAAAAATAGAATTTCTAAAGAAACATAATTTTTAAAAATAGAATTTCTAAAGAAAGATAATTTCTAATGATAGAATTCTATTGCATGCAAATTGACACAAACAAGAAGACAAGCATTAATATTTAATTTTCCAAATAAAAACCTTGCATGCAAATTGATGCAAACAATAAAAGATTTCTAATTTAATATTAATTTATTTTTTCAAGAAGAGTATTCTTTCTTTTCAAGAATAAACTTATTAAGCCATATTTTCAATAATATAAGCATTTTTATTTCAATAAAAATTCTAAATAAAATAAGAGGGATTTTCTTTTTCTTTTCTTTTACAACATGCAAGATGATAAAAATAAGGACCTAATTTTTAATATAATTATTTATTTTTTCCAAGAAGAGTTTTTCTTGTTTTCAAGCATTCAAATTAACTATTTTTCTTGTTTCCTTTCAAGTTTGATCAGGGGTTTGGGCAAGGACATGGTGAGGAAATAAATTTTATTTTTTCATGGTAAGGAGGTATATATCTCAGGGTTTCAAGCAATATTAACAATATTTATCAAATTTTCCTCAAAGAAGTCTTTTTCCCTCAAATTGAAACCCTAAGAGAAATTTTGCAACAAATTTCTTTCACACTAAATTTTCAATTGGCTTTCAACACCTAAAAATGAAACCTTTATGCCCACAATTAAAGATCTGATAAGCAAACATGGAGGAAAACATAAATTGAAACCAATATCATAATTTTTCAATTCTAAATCAATGAAATTACCAACTACTCAAACAAGGAAGATCACACAAAGGGTCCTAGCGTTCAAATGCATGGAAGACGAGGATCTAAAAGCTAGAATTCAAAAGATGAAGACCCTACCTCAATAACTGATGAGAAGCACAAATTTCCAAATCCAAGCAAAAATAATTCACAATTCCAAGCAAGAGAATCCACAAATCCAAGCAAGCTCTCTCAAAACCTCAATCACGTGATTTCTCCTTCTCCTTCAGTGAACAACCTCCAAAAAGGCTTCCAATCCAAAGATATAGATAATCCAAGCAATTAGGTTTTTAAAAAGAGAAAACCCTAAAGGAAATATAAATTATCTAATTATTAATTAAAATAAATTCTTTATTTTCAATTTCACTTAAAGCATACATAACTCAACTTTAGAATATAAAGCAAAGTGTTAAATTGAAAATGCATGAGAGATATTTTCAATTAAATAAATCCATTAACCATGCAACTTAAAGCAATATTCAATAAATCATCTTTGAACAATTAATTATAATTAATTGAATTTAATATTTATTAAATCTCAATTATTTAAATCAAGACTTAATAATTAAATCAATTAATTAAATATAGGCATCTAATTAATATTTAATTATTAAATAGTCATATATTTCATATATCAATGTTTAATCCTTATTAAAGATGCAATAATTAAAACTAATATTAATCACAAATATTCATTAAATAAATCAAGCAAAAGCATCATTAAATCACCTTAAAACCATCTAAATAGATAACGTACTGAAACAGACAAAAAATTGAAACAGAAACCCAAACACACACACAAACAAACTCATGAATCCATATCACTTGACGGATTCAAACACTAGGGTAGTCAATTAAATTTTTGTCCATTTCTAGGTAGGTTTGGTGTAGGATTTGGACCTGAATACTATCTCCCCTCTCTTACCATTGAGATTATTGGGATAGGACACACTCACTCCTGCCAATTCAGGGAAGACGTAGCCTGGTACCTGCAAACCTGTCATCACAAGGGCCAACATACATGCAATTAATATAGCAAACAATGGTTGAGACTAGTTTATCATGTGGATCTCGCAGAAGCAAGTAACTATGACTTTGTCCCATACCATATCAAGCACATCAAACAATAAGGTACAACATAAAAATGATCCATAAGCATACATATTTAGGGTCAGTATTGTCAGAAAACCATAATCAAAATGAAATCCTAAAATATACATAAGCATTATGAAATAATCATAAATCACATGTAAACAGGAGATATGATACATTAAGCAATGAATCAATAACATTATGAAATGTAATACAAGAATATCCTCAAAATCAATTGAAATAGCTAACACATACATACTATGGTCTAAAAGAGTTCAGAAACTGACACAAACAAGAAGACTAAGGGGTGGGATTACATATCACACCACAAACCTTTGCAACATGCTACACCACCAAGTCAGCCAAGAACACCAACACACCTCAAGAAAATCTTCCATTCTGATCATATAATCCAATGCGATCTAGAAAAATGAATAGAATATGATCAAGGTACATCAGAAATCAACATGAAATACCAAGACATCAACATGATCAACTCTAACACATCAATCAATCTCATCTCTGCATTGTTCATTAAGAACACTAATAAAAAATCACTTTCATTAAAATAAAATAGCTTGCCAATGTCCAAATCACTAACTACTCAAGATTAGGACACACTTCCATGTCCTTAAGTCACCACCAGGTTAGCAACCAAGAATATTTCCAAACCGATCCACACCAATCCAAATATTGAAACACTGTCATAGACTGAACAACTAAAATAACTGCCTCTGATCAGTCCATCATAACTCTCTCAAATCATCATCCAAACCTCTACCACTTGAACATAGTCAAGTAAAAACATCCCATAACACAACTGTACGATCATAACATTAGATCTTCAATAAAGTAGTCACACCATAGAAATCATCTGGCTAAATATACCATGAACATTTTCTTTAATAGTAGGAATATGTTAACATCAATGAAAAAATATTAATTCAACATCTCAGGAGTATCCAACAATCTTCCCCTTTAAAATTGATGGAAACTGTACGCCTCTCTCTTCGGTTTCCCACAGCTTTCCAAGGGCGGGAGTTAGTAGCCAAGGTTCACAAGTGAATGCAAATCAAATACGCAATAACTACTAAACGAATAATAGAAACGTGAGCAATAAAATGTATAAACAAGAGAAGGGAAGACAAACGAATGCAAACCCCACAATGCTTGAAGCTTCTATTGTTTCTCTCTACTCCTTCTAAAACGTTGTTCTTGATGCTCAGTATTGGCTGGGCAGCGTCTATGACTTGAGAAGTGTCGAGAATTTGATATTGAAATGTGTGTGTGTGATCGCAAGATGGCTTGATGCTTGAACCTAATTGACAGAGTAATGGCGCATGTAAGCTTGAAATCCTGGATCCTTAAAATGGTTATGAAGGGTTTATTATATAGGATTTGGTGATGAAATGAGTGGTTGAGATCAATCCCAGAGATGGGGAGATGAACGGCTGAGATCAAAAGGAACAGGAGAGATCCATAGTAAACTCCACCTCTTTATTTGGTTAAGAGGAGATAGAGTTTGGTTAATTGAGGAGCTAATTATGAGTTACCTTTTTGAACTGAAGAGGTGGGTGAAGTTACCCATGTGGACTAGAGAGATGGGT
>MU226030.1:984186-998401 GCA_018584345.1 Thuja plicata
GATTTAAACTATAGGAAATTGAGTTTAATTGATTAATTAATGGTAAATAATCATTTAAAGGTTAATTAATTAAATAAAATTAATTATTTAATTAATTTTGAGAATTGGATTAGATGATTTGAGAGATTTAGAAGAAAATAGATGATTAATTAATGATTAAGAAACCATTAATTAATAGATGAAAAATTAGTGTTTTTAATGTAAAGTCGCAAGCCTGTCCATTTTAGGGTGTCTACAGAAACATATGATATAAAAAAATTCAATCAATGCATAAAGAAATAATATCAACAAAAATACCAACAATATCCACAATATGACATCTTTGTTTTAAAATCTCTCCTTATTTTTCACATGAATATCTCTCCCCGTTGACATCAATAAAAAAGGCACGTGTATGCACTAAGTCATAGAGGCCACAAATCTGAAAAACATTTTAAGAAAATATCTTTGAACAACATACCTCATGAAATATACTCTGCACACTACTCCCCCTAAGGAGTACCCACTAAAATATTAATCTAGAAGAATCAAAGATCTGTAAGAACACAAGACTGGTGCATCTCAATGCATTTCTAGCTCTGACTAATAGGAGAAATCACCCCAAGCTTACCTCAAAGATACTCAAAAGTATCATTTGGAAAGGGCTTCATGAATATATCTGCAAACTTCTCTCTAGTAGACACATACTCCAATATGACTTCTTTCTCACTAACTTTGTCTCTCAGGAAATGATATTTGATATAAATATGCTTTGTCTTTGAAAGAAACATAATGTTCATTGGAATATTAATAGCACTTGAATTGTCATAATAGGGTCACCAATACATACTCTGATATCTTTCAACATTTGTTTCATCCATACCACTTGTGTATAATTAAGAACAACAACAACATACTCAACTTCACTAGTAAATTGTGATATACAATCTTGTTTCTTACTAGCCCGTAATCTCTTTCCCAAGAAGAATGCTTCCCCACTTGTTCTCTTTCTGTCATCCACATTACATGTCCAATCTACACCAATATATGCACTCAACGTGAAAATTATCATATTTACCATACCATAATCCATAATAATTTGATCCCTTCAAGTATCTAAAAATCCTTTTAACAATAAAAACATGTGATTCCTTCAGTCCTTCTTGAAATTCAGCAGCAATGCAAACAACATTCTTGATATCTGGTTTATTTTGTGTCAAGTATAACAATCCACCAATCGTAGATCTGTATTTTGTCTGAGTTGCATTAGTTGTATCATCATTCTTTGTCAACTTGCAACCAGTAATCATAATAGTACCAACAATTTTTGAATCATCCATACCAAATTTGTTCAACAATTCTTTCACATATTTTGATTGAGATATGAAAGTACATTTATATGAACTTGACTAATTTGCAGTCCAAGAAAAAATTTCATCTCACCTATCATAGATATCTCAAATTCCTTCTAAATCTCATCACAAAATTCTTTACTCATCTTGTCATTTCCACCAAAAATGATATTGTCCACAAAAAATTCGACGATCAAAATCTTATCATTGACAACTTTGAAATACAAATTATTTTTAGCAGTTCATTTATTGAAACCAAACATCAATAAATACTTATCTAATCTTGCATACCAGGCTCTAGGGGCTTGTTTCAATCCATATATTACTTTTTTCAATTGTAAAACCATGTCATCTTTATTAGTCAAGGGAAAACCATATGGTTGCTCAATGTATACCTTGACATTTTTGTAATTAGCATATGCAAGAAATATTGTAATAGCTTCAATTATAGAAACAAGAGTAACCGTCTCCTCAAAATCAATACTTTCCATCTAAGAATATCCCTTACAAACAAGTTTGTCTTTGTTCTGAACCACTTCACCATCTTCATTCAATTTGTTTTTGAATACCCATTTAGTACCAATCACATTCTTGTCCATAGGTCTAGGAACAAGAATCCATGTCTTATTCTTTTAAATTTATTCCAATTCTTCTTTCATGGCATTGATCCAACTTTCATCTTTACATGCTTTATCAACATTCTTAGGCTCAATCTTGGAAATCAAATCAATTTCATTCCTAGAAATTCTTCCTCTACTCTGAACACCTTTTTTCTATCACCAATGATTTGATTCTCTAAATGATGTAACTTTACATACCTTAGAGTCTGCGGATTTGAATTTGTAGTTGACTCTTGTATTTCCAACTCTTCCTCATCTTCATTCTTCTCTACCGATCCAATCTGATCCTGATTGTGATTATATGCTTGCACAATCTAGCTTTCTTCATCATCATCTGATTCATAACTTCAGGATCTAACAGATTTCTAAAAAAATTCATCCACTTTTAGATTAACACTTTCAATCTAAGATTATAAAATTTATATTCCTTTCTCTTAGAAGAATAACCAAGAAATATTCCTTCATCACTTCTAGGATCAAATTTCCCTAAATATTCATATCTCTTATTGTAACATTTTCTTCCAAAGATTTTAAAATACTTCATAGTAGGAATATGACCATACCAAAGCTCATAAGGAGTCTTACCAGTACCATGCTTGATTTGAACTTGGTTAAGTGTGTAAATAATAGTGCTAACAACTTCTATCCAATAGATCTACAAAACATTCCCTTCAATCATCATAGTCCTTACAATGTCAAGTATTGTTTAATTTCTTCTCTCTGTAATTCCATTCTGATGTGGGGTTTGAAGAGCAGACATTTGTCTCTTTATCCCATGATCTTCACAATATGCATAAAATTCTTTACATGCAAACTCTCCACCTTTGTCAGATATCAAACATTTTAGCTTTATACCCGTCTGAATCTCAACCATAGCTCTAAAGATCTTGAATTTGTCAAATGCTTCAGATTTTTCCCTAAAAAATGTAACCCACATCATGATGAACTATAAATGATTGAATGCTTAAAGATGATAAGTTGATGATCACCGAGATGCAAAAGTGAATGCAAGACATCAAATCAGTTAATATATTATATTTTCATTGATGGCAACTTGATATGGTTTGATTACTCAAATACATATTATCATAACCTTGAAGATCTGAAGAGACAAATTTTATATTGTCGGTAAAATATAAAAAGGTCTGTATACATCGAGTGACAGTCAACACCGAGTATTTCATAGTGTATACCTAGCATAGTAGTAACCCAAAAATTGTTACCGAGCAAGTGTAAACCAATCAAGTGTATAACCGAGCACCGCAGTAAACTAAAGTTGATGTCTGAGCACAATTGAAGATGATGACCAAGCTTAACTGAAGTTAAAGAATGACAAAACTACTTAGCTGACAGAGCTATATTTAGGGATTGACTGATTGTTTGCTTTATTTTCAACAATCAGTTAAACTAAAGCATGGAAAGAGATTTCAAGCATGTTTTATTCACAGTTATCAAGGAGAGATTTATGGAATAAAACTAAAGCGGAGCTTTACGGGATAAAGCAATGCATGGCGAGTTTTACGGATCAAGAAGAGATCTACGAAAAAAAAGGAGATTGAGTGGCTAATCATGTCTATATAAAGAGATAAGAAATTTATTATGAAAGGAGGAATGTTGAATATATTTTGGTGAAGATAGAATTCTTCATGCAGATCTGATCATACAGGTTAAAAGAACAGAGCCAAGGAATTCTGCGGACACCGAGCAACAGAGGATAGAGCATTCACTGAGCAGAAGAAAGAAAGAATGCAAAGGAACTAAAGTGTACATTGATCAGAGAGGTATTATTGAACTAACAATAGATCTGAATATTTTCAAGTTAAAGATGTATTTTGAACAGATCATTTACTATATTAGTTTAACCATTGATTCTGAAAATCTCTTAACCAAGTGGGATTTAACAATCCTTATTGTATTGAGATACTCAAGAGTATCAAAATATTTTCTTGTTGACAACATAGTGAGTGCTAGGTCAAAAGGTAAACTAGTGGTTTTAAATCCTCTAACAAGGTCACACTTAACAATGTGTATTGTAACCTTTAACAAGGTTGGCTATTCACCGAGCTCACTTCAAAAGAGTGAAAATATTTTGGGTTACCGGTCCCAGGTGATTTTTCTCATATTGGGTTTCCACGTTAAAATCTATGTGTCAAATGTGTATATGGTTCATTGCATTGATATTTTTCTTTACACATTATTGAAACTGGATTAGTTGGTTAACACCATGTTTATTTACTACTATTCGGTAAAGTCTAGAAAAGATAAACAATATATCTTACCGATCAGTTTATATTTGATAAATTTATTTATGACATACATCTTGATGGACTGAAATATAACTAGAGGGTATTATATTTGAGAGATAAGTTTTTGGTTGGATTTTTGGAATTTTTTTTAAGGCCACTGATTCACCCCCCCCTCCCCCCCTCTGTTATTCTAACAATTGGTATTAGAGCTTTGGTGTTTGGAAGAAAATTTTAAAGGGAATTAAGCTAAAGATTAGAAGACGAGTAAAAGGGATGTGCCTAAGTTGAACAAGGACAACTTTACATCATGGAAAAGAAGGATAAGACTTCATATATCTAGTATTGGAAATGATGTTACACAACACTTAGATATTGAATGTGTTGTACCTACTGGACCTCTAACTATGGATCAGTTAAGAGAGAAACATGAACACAATTCTATGATGATAGAACTTGCTTCTTCACTAACCGATGTTGAATTTGAGGATGTGAAATCATGCACCTTTGCAAAGAAAATGTTGGACAAACTCAAGCTAGTACATGGAGGAGATGATAATGTGCTAAGAGCTAAAGATGAAAGCCTAAGAGGAAATTTTGATGACCTGAGAATGAAAGAATGAGAGAACATCACTCAGTATAGTGACAGAATAAAAGAAACAAATTAAGAATTTATGGATTTGATTGTGTTAAGAATTTTTTGATGCAAAAAATTCATAACACAATCAAATCCAGAAATTATCAATTTGTTATTATCATGGATTGTGGAAATCTCTTCTCTTTGAGAATAAAAGAAGTTGTTAATTCTATCCATGGAGTAGGAGTACTTGAGGAAGAAACAGTTGTAAGTAAAATTCTAAGAACCTCACTGCATGTTTATGCTAGTAGAGTATCTGCAATTCAAGAAATGAGAGCAGTAGAAAATAACAATGTTACTCTTGATAGTTTGATTGGTAGACTTATTTTATTTGAGATTAATCAACTATGAAAATAATGTCTTACCTGCTATTAAGTTTGCATTCAAGTCTTCTCTAAATATAAGCAAATCTAGTAACAAAAACACTATGAGAAATGATAGTGACAGTGATAGTGATGAACAAGAACTTGATGAACTTGAAGCACTAATGGCTAGGATATTACATAGAGGTAAAGGATGATATAAAGGTAAACTACCATTGGTCTATTTTAATTACAAAGAAATTGGACATTTTGCTGCTAGATACCCTAACAAGAGAAAGGGTGAAAGAAACAATGACAGATCTTATGAAAAGAAGTATGACAAAAGTGATGACCGAGACTACAGAAGCAACCAACACTCTGACAGAAGAGATAACCATTATCACAAGGACAAAGGCAAGAAGGCTTGTTACTTGATTGAGAACAAAGGTGAAAATTCTGGTACTAATTCTGATGAAGATGTTGAGGTAGTATTTGTTGCTATGAAGGATGATTAAGATGAAGAAGAAAGGTATGTTGAAACAAAACTAATATCCAAAGTTAGCAAAAATGATGTCTAGATTATTGATAGTGGATATACTCATCACATGATTGGAGATAAAGAAAATTTTGAAACTTTTGAATATTATAATGATGCATCAGTTAGGATAGGTAATTACTCACCTTGCCCAGTTGAAGAAAAATGTACCATCATGTTGAATAATATAAGCAGATGTGAAAATGCATATTGGGTGAAAGGAATTAACTATAATTTGTTGAGTGTTTCATAGCTGAACAAGACAGTACACTGAGTTGTATTTGAGGAAAAAAAGGCAATGATCTATAATGGAACTGGAAAGTTGATCGGTACTGGTGAATAAACAAAAGGTAATATATTCTATCTTAATGATATTGAGACCACTTGTTTATTGGCTGGAAATGAAGACATTTGGTTGTGGCATAAAAGGTTATGTCATGCGAATTTTGACAACATGGTTAAGATAAGTAAGAAAATAAAAGTGAGAGGCCTACCGAGTATTTCAAAGCCTGACCATGTTATGTGCAAGAATTGTCAAATAGGAAAAATGACAAAGTCTAGTTTCAAGAGAAAAACCTACACATCTAATGCTATTCTAGAGTTAGTCCATACTAACTTATGTGGACCAATGAGAACAAAGAGCTATTATGGTGATAGATACTTTATTCTATTTGTTGATGACTATTCTAGGATGATGATTGTAATGTTCTTAAAAGAGAAATTTGAAGCATTTAAGATGGTCAAATGGTATAAAGCTAAAGTTGAAAAACAAAGTGGAAAAGAATTGAAAATTATAAGATCAGATAAAGGGGGAGAATTTATTTATGATGAATACACTAACTTTTGTAATGAGCATGGGATTACAAGACAGGTTTTTGCACCTAGGACACCACAAAAAATGGGATTACTGAAAGAAGGAATAGATCAATTGTTGATTGTGCTAGAACACTGATGAATGAAAAAGGCATCACACAAACATTCTGGAGAGAAGCTGTAAATACTATTGTTTATACACTAAACCAAGTTCAATTGAAGAAAGACACAAATAAGACACATTATGAGATATGGTATGGATACACACCAAATGTGAGTTACTTTAGAATTTTTGGAAGTTAATGTTATATACTGAAAGATGATAGAAATGGGAAACTTGATTCTAAAAGTGATGAAGGAATATTTCTAAGATATTCTACTAAAAGCAAAGCTTATAAATGTCTGAACAAATCTTCTAACAAAATCATTGAAAGTGCAAATGTTAAAGTGGGTGAATTTGCTGAGAAAAATGATGAGGAAATCAGAAAGGAACCTGAAGATTACAACAGATTTATCTACATACAAGAACCTAACATCTTACACAAGTGACATAACAATGCAACTGAGCAACAGGTTGCACACACCAAGAATCAGGAAAATGCTCACAATGTTGAACCAAGTGATAATGAAGATCAAAACAAAGAACACAGATCTTAACCTGTACTTACTAAATATTTTAGAACACACCATCCATAGGACCAGATCATTGGAGACAAAAGAGTTGGAATGAGAACAAGAAGTAAGTCACTTGACAATAAATGTTTGATTCGTGACTTTGAGCCTAAATCTGTCAATGATGCGCTTGACAGTCAAGAATGGATTAGTGCAATGAATGAAGAGATTAAACAAATTGAGAAGAATAAAACATGGACATTAGTACCTAGACCGAGTGACAAAAATGTCATTGGCACCAAATGGATTTTCAGAAACAAACTTAATGAGAATGGAGAATTCACAAGGAAAAAAGCAAGACTGGTATGCAAAGGGTATGCACAAGAAGAAGGTGATAATCCTAAAGGATAATATATTTTGTCATTAGTATACAAAGGAAATAGTTTTTGAACTGTCGGTAACATGATCACCGAAAGACAAGTTATAGTGCAATCCGACAAAGCAGTTCACAAAGGTCACCGAAAATGCTAAGTGCACTATCACCGACAGACAGTCTACAAAGCAACTTGAGAAGCAGAATGTCTACAGAGACATCACCGAGGAAAGACTATAGAGAAACCCGAGCACCAGTCTACCGAGAAACATCTTTTATTCTAATAAATGTGGATCTGAGTTACACGTCAGAGAAACACTTGAGTTTTATAATTAGCTTTAATGCTTATCTTTACAACCATTTCTTAAGGGACAAGTAAAGCATATGTAATTGTTTTAATTAGTCTAACTAATTAAAAACATGCAAACTAGGAGATCAAGTTCAAGTTGTAAACCTTTGATCATAGAGTTTTCATTGTAAAGTGTGAAACCTATTTATGTTAATTCATTGTATAAATAGATGTACAAATCAATCGGACATTGATGATTGTAGCCGCAGTAGACATCTATGGATCAGACAAAGAGTTTTATGTAGAAGGACAACAACAGATGAAATCAGTTATGAAGAACAAGATTTAAGGCTACCGAGAAGAACATAGGTATTAATCAATCATTATAGGTGACACACATACATTGTGAACTTAAAGGATATGTATTCAGTAATTCAGGATTGCACACTATCAGGTCAACAAGTATTTGTTACTGCATTCTAACAAGTGTAACAAATAGAAGAAATCCTTTAAGAAGGTAGATTTAACAATCCTTATGTAAATCTCTTAAACGAGTGCATACTTAATAGTGTTTCTAAATCTCTTAACCAAGTAGACCTAACCAGTCTAAAATGTTACTCCTAATAGGGTAAGATCATCAGAAGTGATCACACTTGTAGACTTAACTGACACCTTCCATTCTACAGATAGTGAAGCTTTGTGGGTTTCATCCCCACCACAATTTTTACTTTCTAACAGGGGTTTTATGCATTACCAATTCTTGTGTCATGTGTACTTACATTTCATGAATGTTTCTGTGAATGTTTACATGCAATTAAGTTTATGTTTTGATATTACATGCATAAGATAAAAAAGCATCAATGTTCGGTAAAGCAAGAAAAGAGTACTAATGGTTAATTGATAAAAAGTTTTAAGGGTACTCATTCACCCCTCCCCTCTTAGTACACACCATTCCATTATTCCAACAATTGGTATCAGAGCTAGATCTCTTATTTGGAAAAGTTTAAATCACTTGAGAGAAAAGATCATACAATGGAAAGGTATAAGCTAGATAAGAATATTGAGAATCAGAAGTTGCAGATACATATCTTCAATCAACAATACAAAGAAGCAAGAATCAAGATGAGAGATATACTGGATGAAATAAAAGTTATGGCATCTCACTACAATGAAACAGACTATCATGAAGAAGAGATACTTGATTTGTTTGAGTTATCAGGATCTACATCTAACAATACATCAGACACATTTGAAGGAAACATTACAAGTCTGAATAAAATAAATCAACATCTGACAGAGAAAGTAAAGGTATTGCAAATCAGTCAAGAGACACATATGGTAAGGATGATTGATGTTATCAATAATGCTAGACAAGTTGAACAAGAAAGAACATTAGCTATTGATGACAAGAGGAATATCACTAAAAAGCTACAATAGAGAGAGACTGAAATACAAAAACTTACTAAACATCATCATGAGATCACTAATCAAATAGTTCTTATGAGTCATGAGGCAAACTGAGTGAACATATAACTCAATGGGAAATTGGAATCTATTGGTGAGATAAGAGAATAAAATGAGAGACTGGAGTGTGAAGAAAGGATTCAATAACAACACAATGATATGATCAAGAAAGTTGAAGAAAGCACCGAAAGAATGGATGATTTTATGGATGGACAAAGAAGACTCAACAACAATACCAGTCTAGGGTATACCGAACATGGAGAATCATCAAACCAAGCTGATAAAAAAGATATCTACACAAATCCAAGACCAAGGAAGTTGTCATGCAATCACTATGGAAAACCAAGCCACACTTCAAATGTTTGCAGGAGAAAAGCTAAAGGTATTCCTAAATCCACATCTACATTCATAGGTAAATGTTATAACTACAACAAGCATGGACACAGAGCACATGAATGCAAATCTAAGGAAAAACAACCTAAGAAGGAAACCTACATGGAAAAATATTATTCTACTTGCAAAATGCATGGGCACACATCTCTTGAATGCAGAAAAAAGAAAAAGCAAGCATGGAAACCAAAAGAACAAGAAAATGCCTATCAACTGAGAAGAGTCAGTAACTCATATGTTTGGGATTACAACACATGGGAAAATTGAACAATATGTGGTAGATATGGACATAACTACAAAATGTATGAGGAAATGGACAAGAAAGTCTAGAAGTTGGACTAACTACGGAATGGCATGCTTACACTGTCATAAGGTCGATCATCTAAGCAAGGACTGCAGAGACTGAGTGATAGTGACAAACACTTTTTCTAATGGGAACACTATTGAAGATATCAGGAGAATGAGAAATCAAATGTGGAGGAAAGCTACAAGCAAAGATGATGCTAGACCAAGCAATACAATTAATGACACCTTATCCAATGGATCTGGTGACATCACCACCCCCACCTAAGCAGAGCAAGTAAGTATGGAACTGCATTATACAAAGCTATATTTTACATCAGTTCCAATATACATTGATAATATGCCAAATTAGCATGAATGAAGATGCACTATGGTATTACTTGTTATGAATTTGTGAATCCAATCTCGTCGGTCAATACATATCGAGAATCATTGGTGTACATACAAAAGCTAAGTTGATAATGTAAGTTGAGCATCATTGATAATCATGTAAAAAGACAATGAAGTCTTTTCTACATACCGAGCACCATCGGTGAATATGTTAAAGGTCAATTGAGTTGACACTTACACTGAGCATCACACTCTCACTGAGGATGAAGTTGGTATGTTCCCCGAGCGACTCTGTCTTCGACCACCAAGAAGTAGGTAAAGCATTTATTACACCACTTAAGGCATCATCTATAAAAGGGTGACAGAAAGATCATTCTTTCACAAAGCGATTAAGAGTGAAGAGCAGAGTGAAGCAGAGTGATCAACAACGACCATATTGTAGAGTGATTCACAAAAACATTCATGGCTACTCTGACAGAGTCATAGTAGCTACAATAGATCAAGTGAGTAACTAAGACTCACCAAGCAAATAGATTGTTTACAAAAAAAAACCCTAATTTCCAGAAACATGGCAACCACATCGTGTGTTTCTAAAATCAAGAATGCAAAGGATAAGAAGGTTATTCTGATCATGAACTCTACATGTGAAGAGCCTAAGTACAAATTCTACTTCGAGGTTGCTTCACAAACAGACAACGTTGGAGCATTCTTAAGCATACCACCTAGGGTTTTGCTAGTCGAGGATGTCTGAGCCTGTATCTACTATAAGGTTGCAGAGATCAGAGATCTTGAGGTTGAGGAAGCTTGCAAGAAGCTTTGCACAGATGGAAACATTAAGGATGAACATAAAGACATTGAGGAAAAAGGGTTGACAAATGCCCTAATGTTCCCAAAGGAATTCAAAATCGAGTGGATTTGGATAGTACTCAGTAGAGTACATGACACAAAAATGCGGTTAGATAAACCGAAACCGATCACCAAGGATGTAATACATGCAGTAACTGGTTATCTTGTAACTAACAAGGTCAAAGCACTCAAACATCCTCCTTGCCCTGATATAGAAAAGATGACAGGTGAAGTATGGGATGGCAGAGGCTTAAAGGTAAACTCCATCACCGATCCAAAACTGAAGTTCGATGCATGCAACTGGGATACAAAGTATTCCAAGCTAGCCAGTTAAACAACATAGCATGTGGAGCAGTTGACACTGCACACAAGATTGTGAAGAAGGGATTACAACTGGACCTATCCGAGCTTCTACTGAAGCAATTGGAGGAGAACATGAGGACAATTAGGTCAGCAAGGAATAATTCATGTAAGTTTGGATCACTCCTCATGTGTACATTTTTCTATTTCCAGAACTTCTTCCCATCTGTCGGTAATGTCAATTGGGACACTAACCGACCAGTTTAAATTCAAATTAGTGAATTTATCAAGTCACCAGGGGACAATTTTACATCAGTCATGGATGCATATTTCACCAGATCCAAAGATAGAATGCAGAAGAGGATGAGGATACCTAAACAACTGGCAGAACAGTATAAGGATGATATATGTTTCGTAGTAGACACCGACAACACCTTGACACTAGTACATTAGGCTTATATTTTTTACCAAACTTTTCGACGGCAGGCTGATTTGGCTTGTGAAACTCTTCTTTTTGGTTTATGCTCCCGAAAATGTCAAAATATCGACATCTATTAAGTTTAATAAGAAATGTCAAAATTTTGACAAACACGGGATTATATAGAAAAAGAAAAAAGAAAAGTGTTAAACACAATTTTCATTTGCTGCGATTTCGTGTGCCGAAGTGCTTTTGGCAGGAGGAGGCGGGTTCGTGTGCTGTGATTTCGCACAACAGGTAAGGGCACTTAGCTAGAGGCATTTCCCACATTTAATTTTTGTTTTGAAAGCTCTTAACTGTAGGCATTTCCCTAAACTAGGGTTTTGTTAACTTCCTATGAGATCCTACAGCTCTCACACCAGCAAACGTCGACAATGTTGTTATCATTTTGAGCTGAGACAAACTTTGAATATGATATATTTCTTCACATATAGGTACGCATGAAGATTTAAACAACTTCAATCATGTTTTGCGCATACTTGGAATTTCTTTCCTACAACCATAATTTACATTATTATAAAATACTTGTTTATTGAAACCCTAGGTAACTTATAGCCGTGAAGCTTTAGGGCAATCAAATCATTTGTTGCAAACAAATTTATTGATAAATAGAATGTATCTTGTTTGGTTGTGGAAAGGCTGATATTAGTGCATGACATAAAGTGTTACCAATGTACATTTGATGGTTGTATTCTACCTCCATTACTATTTTTTAATCTCCTAGAATCATAATGCATGGGCCCCTTTGAGTTGTTAAGTCCACACCGTCAAGATTTGATTTATAGTTAGCACTGCCACTACTTTTACAGTTTTACTTGATCTAGCATCATTTCTATCATGCCTAATTTTGTGGCCCACCTAACTCTTCTGACCATTCTTTGACCGGTCTTTGTGTGGTTACTGCAAATTGATAAGATTGCAATAGGAGTTCACAATGCTAAGAATGGATAACCAAGACATTTATCTAAACATACATGCACAATTGCACATTTATCCCTGGATGGGTTTGTACAGATACAATATCAATTCCTACATGTCCATAAAAATAAAGAACATCATTTATAGCTGTTACAACTTAATTTGAGATGGCATCTTGCAATCTTTCATATCTCATATCTGCCCTGTTTATCTTTCGATTCTGTGAAAATACAATTCTCTGTTAGAGTTACCATCAATGCAAAATGAGAAAAGAAGGGAAAAAAATTGAAAGTGGTGATAAAGATTAACAATTATAATCTCAAGTGGGAAAACAAATAGAGGCAAATTGTTACAACTACTCAATAACATGTGAACATTTGAATTAGTTCTCTGAAATTGGCTGCCAAAAAGAATTAACTTTCATTTGATTTTTCTGATAAGTTAATGTCAACTCTCCCCTTGTGACCAATAGTAGAAGAATGTTAGTCCTTTAATAGTTCATATACTTCAAGTGAAAAAAGAAATTAACCTAAGAAGGAGATCAATATAGACAGGTGCAGTATTATGTTTTCTTTGAATAGGCAAATATATAATATGTTATATTGCAATCAAAACACTTTACTGTGAAACAAAAATATCATATAATCTGAAAACGCAAGCAATAGGCAGGTCTATGTTGCAATCAAGTACTTTTTCTATCCAACAAAAACAACAAAAATATTCACTTTTTGTAGTGGGGTGCCATATGCTGAAGAAAGTGAAATATGTCTTTCTAAATCTTTTATGAATTTACAATATATATTAATATTTATAGATGATAGTATTCTCTGTTTACAATATCTTAGCAGCTTGCATCCTCTGCAGTCAATACAACTGTATTACAACCTGTGATAAGTAATTAGAATGCCAATGCTACTATATACTGCCATTGGTAAAAATAACACATTATTTTTAACTATCTATCAGATCCTATATCAAAATCACAACAAGCATGATTTTAACAGAATAATTGATATAAAAATGAAGTTAGTATCACTAATGAAAATAGAGGTGGCATGCAAAATTTTCTTTAAAATTTAAAACCAATAAAGAGAAGCCTTTTCAATTGGATTGCACCTGAAGCCATCAAAGACATGAAATCCTCCAGTAGAGCTCTTGTTGCTTAAAGTTCTCTTCGAGAAGTTATCATAGACATGTTTCTAAATTTTACAACTGCTTGACAAAATGTTTTGGCGGAAATTATTGTTGAAATGTTTATATATTTTACAACTACTTTACAAAATGTGTTAGCCAAAGTTCTTAACGAATGATTTCTAATTTTTTTAAAAGACATATACATACTTCATAGTATCATATCCCAAGGTGTAAATTATTCCCCATTGTAGTATAATATCCTTAGGTATACATTATTCCATCTCAAAATGTTTCGTT
>MU226030.1:1015060-1062645 GCA_018584345.1 Thuja plicata
TTCCTTGCATCCTGTTGCTCTCTAAGGTATTTTTCTTGTATTTTATTTGAAGAAGACAAGGAATTTGGGCACCTTTGCATTCAAAACCTGAAAATTTTATAAAAAGGCTTGGATTGTTACAAAGATTACTTGGTGTGAGAGCTTTGATTAGATGAACAACAAACTTCCTTGCAGCCTATTGCTCATCTAAGGTATTTTTCTTGTATTTTATTTGAAGAAGACAAGGAATTTGGGCACCTTTTCATTCAAAACCTGGAAATTTTATTAAAAGGCGTGGGTTGTTACAAAGATTGCTTGGTGTCAGAGGTTTGATTAGATGAACAACAAACTTCCTTGCATCCTATTTCTCATCTAAGGTATTTTTCTTGTATTTTATTTGCAAATATCATTAAGAAATGAAATTGAATTTATTAGCAATCTTGTGGTGTGCAATGGGTTTGTTGCGTGCTTTATATTGTGTCAGAGGAGAGCATAATTTGTGTTTGTTTTATATTAAATTGTCCAAAGGAATGGAAGAGAGCTACAAGTCATTGCAATTTGAACTTAGGGATTTGTAGAAAATCGTCCAAAACCTTGAAAAGAGATGAATAGAATGCTTCTCTTATTTCCCTTATTGATTTGGAATGCTTTACAACTTTGATTTTGCAAGTTTGAGAATTTTGATTGAAAGCTTCCAAAGACTCCACTAATGGAAGTCAAGGAATTTTTATGGTTCATGCAAGATTAAAATCTTTATATAAATTTATATTGTGGGAGGTATGATTAATGAATGTGACTTTTTGGAGATTTAGGACCATTGGTATGTTTACATTTGGAAGTAATATGTCAAATGCAATGAAAATTGACACATTTATGTACGAGGTTTATAAATTAGTGCATAAGTCATATATTTCATACATATGACTCCCAATCAGCAAGAGTCTCATACATATATATATATATATATATATATATATATATACATATATATATATACATATTTTATACGATGATATATAAAAAAAAAATTAAAAAAATGGCACAGGCTGTCAAAATTTTGACACAAGGCACTTAGCATATCAACGTTGATGCTATACAATCGACGACATGAATAACCATTGTTCGTCACACTTTCGACACACAACACTAAGCATATCGACACCGATGCTATACAATCGACAACATTATCAACCATTGCGCGTCGCAATTTTGACACACGACACTTAGCTTTTTGACACTGATTCTATAGTCTTGACGCCTTCATCAAGAAGAGTTTATCGACATTTAGACTGACGTTGGTCACCTTGGTGGAAAGTAAGGTCCATGCTGGGCCAAACATTTCAACGCATCTTCCGTCAATAAATCCACCATATTTGTGTCAAAATATCGATGACCGTTTAGTGTGACGTAAAATCAATGAAAAAAAGATCGACGATAATAGTCATCATTTTATAGACCAATTATTGTCTAAATTACAACAAATTATCATCAACAATAGGGCTAAAATTTACTAGTGTGATAAAACCAGTTGTACCAAGGACAACATGGTTACCACCTCTTGATTATGAAATCAACATTGATCAGGCCACAAATTCTATTGAAGCATTATTGAATGAACCACCAGACAAATCATTACCAATATTTGGGACTTGTGAAGAAGCTAAGGCCAGAATCAAAATAGGCTTAGTTGTTAAAAAGATAGACTGAAAGAAGACTAAAATGGTAAAAACACTTGAGAAGAAGTTGTCAGTTAATGAAGAAGAAAATGAACAAAAAGATGACACTGAGGGACAGTCACCCATCAGTGAAGGTAAACAAGTGAGTGACTCTGAGTCAACTTAGTCTGATGCATCACCTACAAAGAAACCAAGAACTACTATTGCATTAAGGACAAGGAGTCAAAATACAAAAGATACAAACTCACCACCTGTCAAGAAAGGAACAGTGAGGACTTACAAGAGAAAGCCTCAAACTGGGAAACAGGTACCGAGGTAAAGAAGAAAATACATCTGAGGTAAAGAGGACAAGGATGACACTGCACAGGATGAGAGTGAACAAGCACTCCAACCTGAAAAGCACAAAGTTCCTAGGACAATTGATGAGATTGTTGCATCAATCGTCAAGACAAGTAGAATATCAAATGCAAAGATAAGGAAATGGCTAACCTTATCTCGCAAGGGTTAGAAAAATATTGAAGAAGCCATGATTCAGGCACTGATTGCATTCAAATATGTACTTGTAAAGTTCAATAAGATGATGCCACAAGAACTGAATTACATAATTTTGGCAAGGTGGACTTATGCACTACATACCGAGAAGAAGATAAGGGAAAGATCCCTGGTTACAATTATGCCACCTGAATCAAAAGTTGAGGAGATTGATGAAATGATGAAGAAGAACACAAGAAAATTTCTAGCTAAGATGATAGCATACAAGGTACTGGAGGGAAAATTAATGGAGCTTGATAAAGAAAGCGATAAAACATGGAACAAAATATTCAATCCACCTAAGGAGGATTCAAGCCCCGAGAAGGTATTAGCCCTTACCGAGACCCCTCACAATGAAGAGAAATAGGCTACACCAAGCCCAGATCACATTTTCATAAATGATACCGAGGACATCAATCCAGTTGAGTTGACAACATAGGCAAGCAAGGCCATGGATGATGTACCTCAGATACTTCAATCATTAGTAGATTCAACAGAGGTCATCATCAAGGATATAACACTTATTAATGATTCTGATGATGAACCAAAGAAAGATGAAGATATAACTACTTCCACCGAGTAGGAAAAGGAAAAGGGAACAGATACCATGGATGTTGTACAATTCAATATACCAGGACAAATGTCATTATTGATACAAGCTATCAATATCATCTCAGCCAAAAAGGAGAAGACACCTTACCATGATGTAAGCATACCCGAGGATAAGGGTGATGGGGAGAAGAAAAACACAAATGACAAACATAAAGATATAGATGGAGAGCAGAAAGGTACCAGTGGAGAAGAAAAACAAAGTGATGCCAAAGACACCGAGGAAGAGAAAGTTGCAGAAAAAGATAAGGTTGATGTAGAGACATCTACGACCAAGTGACAAGTGAACACAGAGCAATAGGATAAAGGCACAACACCTCAAAGAGAAATGGGAGAAGCAAATGGAGGACATTCAAAAATCCCATTTTATATTTTTGAAAAATTGTAAGTAGAACACCTTTGTCATTATTTCAAAAAAAAAAGGGGAAATGATATGATAAAGGGGGAATTAATAGAAAAGGGGAGATTATAAGGTGAAAGGGGGAAATGATAAAAGAGGAAATATATGTATAAAGGAAAATGTATCATGTAAATACACTACACCAAGGCATGCACATAAGGGATTCATATTGACAAGGTAAACATTTTGGTGTACATACTGAACATTTTAGTTTTGGACATATCAGTTTTTGATACAAATGCCAAAGGGGGAGATTGATAATCCTAAAGGATAATATATTTTGTCATTAGTATATAAAGGAAATAGTTTTTGAACTTTCGGTAACATGATCACTGAACGACAAGTTTATAGTGCAACCTGACACAACAGTTCACAGAGGTCACCAAAAATGCTAAGTGCATTATCACCGACAAACAGTCTACAAAGAAACTCGAGAAGCAGAATGTCTACCGAGACATCACCGAGGAAAGAATACAGAGAAACCTGAGCACCATTCTACCGAGAGACATCTTTTATTCTGAGAAATGTGGACCTAAGTTACACGTCAGATAAAACACTTGAGTTTTATAATTAGCTTTAATGCTTATCTTTAAAACCATTTCTTAAGGGACAAGTAAAGCATATGTAATTGTTTTAATCAGTGTAACTAATTAAAAACATGCAAACTAGGAGATCAAGGTCAAGTTGTAAACCTTTTATCATAGAGTTTTCATTGTAAAGCATGAAACCTATTAAGGACAATTCATTATATAAATAGATGTACAAATCCATCAGACATTGATGATTGTAGCCGCAACAAACATCTATGGATCAGACAGAGAGTTTTATGCAAAAGGATAGCAAAAGATGAAATTAGTTATGAAGAACAAGATTCAAGGCTACCAAGCAATATAGAGGTATTAATCAATCACTATAGGTGATACACATACATTGTGAACTTAAAGGATCTGTATTCAGCAATTCAAGATTGCACACTATTAGGTCAACAAGTATTTTTGACTACATTCTAACAAGTGTAGCAAATAGAATAAATCCTTTAAGAATGTAGATTTAACAATCCTTATGTAAATCTCTTAACTGGGTGCACACTTAACAGTGTTTCTAAATCTCTTAACTGAGTAGACCTAACTAGTCTAAAATGTTACTCCTAACATGGTAAGATCATTAGAAGTAATCACACTTGAAGCCTTAACCAACACCTTCCATTCTACATATAGTGAAGCTTTGTGGGTTTCATCCCCACAACATTTTTTACCTTTTAATAGGGGTTTTCTACGTTACGAATTCTTGTGTCACGTGTACTTACATTTCATGAATGTTTCTATGAATGTTTACATGCAATTAAGTTTATGTTCTGATATTACATGCATACGATAGAAAAGCATCAATGGTCGGTAATGAAAGAATAGAGTACTAATGGTTAATTGATAAAAAAAATTTAAGGGTATTGATTCACCCCTCCCCTCTCAGTACAAACCATTCCATTATTCCAATAGAAGGTATTGATTATGGAGAAACCTTTGCACCCGTTGCTACACTAGAAGGAGCAAGAATTCTACTTGCTTATGTTGCTTTTAAAGGATTCAAAGTATACCAAATGGATGTTAAATCTACATTTCTGAATGGAATACTAGAAGAGGAGGTAGACATTGAATAACTTGAAGCGTGTGTTGATCCTAACAAGAGGAACATGGTTTGTAAACTACACAAAGCCTTGTATGGATTAAAACAAGCACCGATAGCATGGTATGAAAGACTTCACTCTTATCTCATTAGTATTGGATTTGTTAGAACAAGTGACAACATTAATGTGTATTTGAAAGGAGACATTGATGATAAAACTTTGATTGTTTATATATTTGTTGATGATATCATATTTGGAGGTAATGATATATTATGCAAGTCATTTGCTGACGAAATGAACAAAGAATTTGAAATGTCAATGTTTGGAGAGATCAATTTTTTTCTTGGTCTATAGATTCGACAACAGGATAAGGGCATCTACATCACACAATCCAAATACATCAAAGAAGTTCTAAAGATATTGAAGATGGAGGACTCAAAATGAGTTGGAACACCTATGGCAACCAGATGCAAATTGACAAAGGAAGACAAGACAGCCGAGGTAAATCAGCCCTTATAGAGATCTATGATTGGTAAACGAATGTATGTTGTACACACTAGACCTGATATAGCATGTGTAGCTGGTATAGTTGCAAGATTCTCTGCTAATCCTAAGGAATCACACATGATTGTTGTTAAAATAATTTTGAGATATTTGAAGAATACCGAAGACGATGGTTTGTGGTACAATAAAGAAGGCAAATTTGAGCTACAAGTTTATCCTAATGTTGATTGGGCTGGAAACATAGATGATGGAAAGAGCACAATAGGAGGAGCATTATTTATGGGTGACATACTTGTCACATGGATAAGTAAAAAGCAAGGATGCATATCTCAATACACTATAGAAGCAGAATATGTAGATGTTGTTGCAAATTGCTCTAACATTGCATGGATCAAGCAATTGTTTAAAGGTATGAATGAGGAAATTCTTGACCCAGTAATTATCTATTGCAATAATACAAGTGCTATCAACATCTCAAAGAACCATGTAATGAATGCTAAGACAAAGCACGTAGCTATTAAGTATCATTACTTGAGGGAAAAAGTACAAGAGAAATAGGTGATACTAGAATATGTACAATCTAAAGAACAACTAGCAGACATATTCACAAAACCATTGCCAAAAGATACATTTGAGTACCTAAGGAATAAACTAGGGGTTCATCCCTTGTCTACTGGTTACCAAGCTGACTTGAAGGCTGCATCAGCCTACACATTATCAGAAGATTACTCATGTTGATGCAAGATGAGATATGGGCTGCAATGACATATCAGTCCACTAAAGGGAAAGAGAGCTTCAAAGGGAGAAAAAATATTGTTGGCTACTACAGAGA
This sequence comes from Thuja plicata, assembly GCA_018584345.1. NCBI lineage: Eukaryota > Viridiplantae > Streptophyta > Pinopsida > Cupressales > Cupressaceae > Thuja > Thuja plicata. The sequence continues at coordinate 1,021,216 of MU226030.1, forward strand.
TGATTTTTTTTTGGCATTGTTGTCAAAGGGAGAGAGATATTCAATGAAATATCCATCAAGGAGAAGAGATTAAGATTCAATGAAGAGAAAGATTCAATGAAATAAACATCCATGAAAGGGAGAGAATTGGAGAGAGTTAACATTGCATATCTATCCAGAAAAGGGAGAAGAGGTTCTACAAGAAAGGGAGAGATAGATTCAGAAGAAAGAATTGCTACACCTATCCATTGAAGGGAATGAAGAAAGGGATAGCACACATCAAGAATAAAATCTAAGTTAGAAGAGCTTTCTGAGATTCATATATTTTAATTGGTTATAGAACAATAAGTTTGGTATGTTGTGACATATTTTATACTGCATATTTAATAGTATGTTGCCATCAATGCCAAAGGGAGAGTTTGATGAACTATAACTGATTGAATGCTTAAAGATGATATGTTGATGATCACCGAGATGCAAAAGTGAATGCAAGACATTAAATTAGTTAATGTATTGTATTGTCATTGATGTTAAATTTATTTGGTTTGATTACTCAAACACATATTATCAAAACCTTTAAGATTTGAAGAGACAAAGTTTATGTTGTTGGTAAAATATAAAAAGGTTTGTATACATTAAGTGATAGTGAACACCGACAGATAGTCAACACCGATTACTTCACAGTGTGTACCTAGCATAATAGTAATCGAGCAAGTGTTACCAAGCAAGTGTATAACCAAGCACTATAGTAAACTGAAGCTGATGACTGAGCACAACTAAAGATGATGATCGAGCTTACTGAAGTTAAAGAATGACAAAACTACTTAGCTGGCAGAGCTATATTTAGGGATTGACTGATTAATTTCTTTATTTTCAATGATTAGTTAAACTAAAGCATGGAAAGAGATTTAAAGCGTGTTTTATTCACAGTTATCAAGGAGAGATTTATGGAATAAAACTAAAGTAGAGCTTTACGGGATAAAGCAATGCATGGCAAGTTTTACGTATCAAGAAGAGATCTACGACAAAAACAAGGAGATTGAATGGCTAATAATGTCTATATAAAGAGACAAGGAATTCATTATGAAAGGAGGAATGCTTAATATATTCTAGTGAAGATAGAATTCTTGATGCAGATCTAATCATACAAGTTAAAAGAATAGAGCCAAGGAATTATGCAGATATCGAGCAACATAGAACAAAGCATTCACCGAGCAGAAGAAAGAAAGAAGGCAAAGGAACTGCAATGTACATTGATCAGAGAGGTATTATTGGACTAACAATAGATCTGAATATTTAAAATTTAAAGTTATATTTTGAATAGAACATTTACTATATCAGTTTAACCATTGATTCAAAAAATCTCTTAACCGAGTGGGATTTAACAGTCCTTATTGTATTGAGATACTCAAGAGTATCAAAAGGTTTTCTTGTTGACAACATAGTGAGTGCTAGGCCAAAATATAAATTGTTGGTTTTAAATCCTCTAACAAGGTCGCACTTAACAGTGTATATTATAACCTTTGACAAGGTTGGCTCTTCACCAAGCTCACTTCATAAGAGTGAAAATATTTTGGGTTACCGGTCCCAGGTGGTTTTTCCCATAATGGGTTTCCACATTAAAATCTATGTGTCAAATGTATATATGGTTCATTACATTGATATTTTGATTTACATATTATTGAAATTGGATTGTTCGGTTAACACTAAGTTTATTTACTGCTATTCGGTAAAGTATAGAAAAGATAAACAATATATCTTACCGAGCAGTTTATATTTGATAAATTTATTTATGGCATACATCTTGATGGACTGAAAGATAACTAGAGGGTATTATATTTGAGAGATAAGTTTTTGGTCATATTTTTGGAATTATTTTTATTGCCACTGATTCACCCTCCCCCCCGCTCAGTTATTCTAACATGTCATCCTTGAATAATAATCAATGAATAGGATAAAGTATCTATCTCTATAATAACTTATAGTACTAGTAGAATCACATAAATCAATATGCACCAAATCTAACAATCCACTCAAGGAATAGGTCTTATTTTTTAAAGTAGATTTAGTTAGCTTACCCAACTAACATTCCTTACACATCACATTAGAATGTTTCAAAAATTTAGGTAAATCTCTCATTATATTTGTAGTACTTATCTTCACAATGTTATCAAAGTTCACATGACAAAATTTCTTGTGTCGTAACCAAATGTCATCAATCTTAGCAAACAAACATCTATTCTCTAAATTGTTCAAGTGAAATACATAACCTTTGGTCTTTGTACCTAATGCAATCTCAATTCCAGTTCTTCCAATGATTCTACACAATCCATATTTGAATTCCAACTGATAACCCTTATCAACTAACTGCCCAGCACTCTAAAGATTATTCCTTAAACCTTCAACATATAAAACATCATCAATATTATTCTTAGCATCAAGTGTAATCGAAACTCTTCCTTTGATAAAATAGGGAACATTGTTACCAAATCCAACAACTCCACCATCATAGTTTTCAACCTTCACAAATGTGCTTTTGTCTCTGGTAATGTGATGCGAACATCCACTATTAATAACCCAGTCTTCCTTTTTATCCACATGCAAAATCAAGGCTCTTTCTTCATTGGGATTCTCATCTTTGATAGCAATGAATACAATCTCATCTTCACTTTTCTCAGATTCATCATCTATTATTCCTTCATTAGCAACATAGTAGCACTTTTTTTTATATTTAGATATGAACTTCTTATGCTTGTACTCGTGTTCTTTGTTAGGACATCTAGAAGCAATGTGACCAATCTTACCACATGAAAAAATAATTCAAAGGAAACTTTCCTTCATACTTCCTATATCCCTTAGGTAATTTTTTTGCAAATAGGGCTTCAAGCTCTCTTTCTTCTTTCTCAATTTGTTCCAATTCCTTAGCATACCTACCAAGCTTATATAAACTTTCTTCAGGCTCATATCTTTTCTTATCCTTAGAAATAGTAGCTTTAAATGCATATTAAATTTTAGGCCATCTATCTCCAAATTCACTCATTTCAAAAGCAGATAACTTACCAATCAATGTATCTCTTGTCACAGTAGTCAAATTTCTGATTTATACAATAAAAGAAACCTTATGACTGTAAGCAGGAGGCAAAGATCTTAGGATCTTAGAAACAATCTTGTTCTCATTCAATGTTCCACCAATGCATCTGATTCCAAAAACAAGTTCGGTGACTTTATTCACATAGGAAGTGATGTTGCCATCTTCACTCATCCTTAATGATTCATATTTTCCTTTCAAACTTTGTATCTTATCTTGCTTCACAAACACATCGCATTCATAAAATGTCTCAAACTTTGTCAATACTTCATGTTCAGTCTCTAGTCCTAGAATGCTTGTATACTCTACATCTGATAAGGAACTCTTCAAGGATTATTTTTCTCTTATATTAATCTTAAATTCTTTCTTCTCATCAGTAGTTGCAATAGATAGATCAACAGGAGGCTTGTAATCTTTATTTGTAACAACCCAACATTATTCACTAAGACACCTCGAGTGTATAGTCATATGGTCCTTCCATATAGTGTAATTTTTCCTTCAAATATCTGAATGTCCTTCTTAAAGGTCGACATCCTGGATCTCCTCAAGCGGTCAAGCTTCCCAAAGAGGAAACTAGCTTTGATACCAATCACTAGACCTTAGGATAACATACACAACTGAGAGGGGGAGGGTGGTAAATCAAGTGTGTTACAATAACATTAAACTTTGACTAAATTATAAAATTTAATCTCAGATGTGAATGATAAATATGTAACCAAGATCTCAACATAGTAAACAACACATAACACCAAGATTTTTGACTTGTAAACCTTATTAAGGGAAAAAACACAATGGGGATAGAACCCATAAGATGAATGCACATTGTTAAAAGCACTATACCCTGTTATGAGTATTAAAAAAGGGAATGCACATGCATTTAGGCACACTTCCTAGAGCTCATTTCTTAAATACAACAAGGATCTCAATCCTAAGGAAGGCTCGCTGCCTTGCAAAAATATCTTATTACAAATCATAGAGGACACACTGTCCAAACTCACAAACTGACAAATAACATCTTTGGCATGCCAAAATAGTTCCAATGATGTACAATAATTCTCTGCCTCAATTGCATATTCTACTCATGCCTCTTCTCTTCAGCATCTCACACTATCTCCACTCACTCACATGCATTCACAAATACAAAATGATTACTTATATATACATATTACATCAATTTATCTCAACTAGGTCATCCAAGGACCTAATTACAAAACATTAATTCATTACATCATAATACTTAATGTGATCCATTGAATGTTGGTTAAGACATAAAAATAATTCATAACAACATCTCAAACACACTTTAGATTCGTATATCATGCCACAAACCTTTGAAACATGCTACACCACCAAGTCAGCCGAGAACACCAACACACCTCAAGGAAAATATTCAAACCCGATCACATAATCTAATGCGGACTAGAAACACAAATAGAACGCAATCAAGATACATTAGCAAGCAACATTAAATACCAAGACATCAATATGATCAACTCAGACACATCAATCAATCTCATATCTGCATTGGTCATAAGGGACACTAATCAATAACCACTATCATAAAAATAAAATAGATTCCAACATCCAAATCTTGTACCCATCGAGCTGAGGACACACATCCATGTCCTTAACTCACCATCAGGTTAGCAACCAAGAATATTGCCAAACTGATCCAAATACTAAAATACTTTCACAAACTAAACAACCAATGTCTCTGATCAATCCATCATAACTCTCTCAAATCATCATCTGAACCTTTGCCACTTGAACAGAGTCAAGTATAGACATCCAAGAACACAACTACACGATCACAATATTAGATCAACAATACAATAGTTGTACCACAGATATCATCTAACTAAATATACCAGGAACAATGTCTTTAACGATAGGAATACATTGACATCAATGAAAAATATTAATGCAACATCTCAACAATATCCAATAGATAAAACTACAACTTTCACTCTCACCCCTTAGTACACCATGTTGGAGATAATGTGCTCGAGATCAAACCCTAAGGTGATGAAATCCCAGAAGACATCCTAATAAAATTACAAAGGAACTAGTGTGTGTTTATCTTACACCCAAGGTCCATGAAGGAAAGGGGAGAGGATGCAAGTCACACACTAATTTGGATAATTAATAATATAACGTGTAAGCACAAATAGATGTAAGATAATTATTCATCACCCTTATAAATTCAAATGTGATTTATTCTAGAAATCACAATCACTTAGGTTTAAAAAATTCATTGGCTAGAATCCTAAAACATGCCTCCTCTGTGATTAATAATAGATTCTTAAAATTCATGATAGATTTTTGCAGATGCATTAGAAATTTGGCAATTGTGGTAGAGATTTTGCAATTGTAGTAAATAAAACCTGTAATCTGCAAAAATATATACACTTGAGAATTTGATCCAATTAGGGCATTTTCATGTCGGGTTCACCAAAATGTTAAATATGAAATAAAAAATAATAATAATATGATGAGATGTTAGAGAGACCAAAAAACTTAATTCTAAAAGAAAAAATCCCAATTCTAACAACAAAGAGATAATGAAATCCATTCAATAATACAAAATGAATTTATACAAACATTATTTATTCCATATGTAACCTCCATTTATCTTTTCCTTTTTGTGTAGTATGGATTGTCCCTTAAATTTTTAGCACTATATTTTCCTTATGATCACATAAAAATTCAAAGATTGTGGTTAGCCAAGATGGCAAATCAAAGCTAATTTTATATATCTCACAAATTTTGATCAATGGTTGAGATTAAGAGGTTAATTGAATGAATGAGAAACTTAGATCTATTGAGACAACCTGATTGGGATAATTTCAATGTGGAATTAGATGCATCATTGAGATGGACTGAATTGACTGAATATTTAAGTGACTTAATTGGGAGTTGAGTGCATTTGTTATGTTGGGTGAATATTTTGCAATCAACTTGATTCAACCGATGGAAAAATGGTTATTCCAACCACAATGTTATGAGATAAAATCTCTCATCCCAAAAAGAGGAAGCTCCCTTCTTAGTTCTACTAAACACAACTAAGCACTTAACTAAGTTTATTTAGACTAAGCTAACAATAGAGTGTGACACTCATCATATTATCTTCTTTAGAACAAATATTCTCTTCATATAAACTTCAAACACAATCATGAAGCTCTAATTTAGTTCACCACAAAGCACCAATTGAAGCAAAAATTCTTGTTAGAGTAATAGTCTATCGGGTTATTAATTAAATCATTATGATCTAATTACTAAATCACCTATTCACTCTAGTTTACTTTAGCTAACCTTAGGTTTTCCCTTTTAGGGTTTCATGATTCCTTTTATAAGAATTTAGCTCTTTGCATTTCATAAGGAGTTTTCACATCACATTGTAATTTCTAGAAACATATTGTTTTCTGTTGCATACGATGTCTCCTCTGGCTTTTTGGCCTCCATAGTTTCTCTTCTCTTCTGTTCTTCATTTCTTCCATGTAACAGGTTATGCATGCAGGTGTTCTTGGGAGATTAGCTTTCAGACTAATTTTACATGGTATCAGAGCCATCTTATAGTTGGTTGTTTGTGTTTTGTGGAAGTGTATCAGAAGCTGGAGGTTTTCTGGTTTTAAAAAAAAAAATTGTGTGGATTTAGGGGGACCTTTGTTTCTGGTCACTTTGGGCTCAAACAAACATTACCGTTGCGCTCAGAGTGCCCAAAAACCCTAGAATCCATATAAAGCTTGTCCATTTTGGACAACTTGACTCCGGGGCAAAAAAAAATTGGTTTCTAGTGCCGTACGGGCACATAAACCAAGAAAAAATTAAAAAAAATCATATTTTTAAAGGTTTTTGGCCATTTAATTAATGTTTTCAATGTTTTTTAGGGCACGCCACCCGCAGCCTCCCCACCACCGGCCTGCTCCTACTGGCCCCCGCCAACACCAGCCCCACCGCCGCCCATCACCCGGCCCGCCCTCCTCCGCCGGCCACCGTCGCCCTTCGCGGCCCCCGCTGCTCCACGCCCTGGTCCCACCACTAGCGACCGGTTCTGCGCCGCCTTTGCGCTGCCCGGGGGATGTTTAGCCCCCGCGGGCTTTTAACAGCCAGCGACTGGTCATATTGATGACCAGGAGCCCTCCGATTTAGCCCCTGCGTGGGCCATGCAACCGAGGGCCAATTTTTTTAGCCCCAGGGGATTAAACCTTGGTTTTTTAGGCCTTTTTTACCCTCCCAGACTATTTTTGCTTTATCTTGAGCATACGGGGGTTTTTTTCTGACTTCCATATACCGTCAGAAAGCTCTTTCCGATGATGGAGGTTGGGGTTTTAGGTTCTACTATTTTGATAGTGTTTTCGCTGTCAAAGTCTAATGTCTGTTGTTTGCCTTCCGGGAGCCATATCTAGCTCATCCAGACTCCATTTTTGGCAAACTAGATATCGTCAGAAAGCTGGTTCAGTGAACTATTCAGTTGTAGGGGTATTTTTTCTAGATTCTGCTCCAGGTTCTCTCTCCTCTGAGTTTGACATCTTTCACACTCTGACGGATTACTTAGGTTCTACAGGTCCTGGGATCTTCTCTTCTGATCTTTCTGGCTCACTCTTCTTTCTGACTTCTGAGCTTGTATGCTTCTCTTCTATAACATTCTTTTTTCTGTAAATGCACTGAGATAAAGTGCCTACTTCTGCATATCTGGGATTTCGAGCACCTTGTGTGTTTTTTGTACTCGCACTCTGTTATAAAGTGCCATGGGGGGTTATGATGTTATGTTGTTTTAAGCTCATCCACCTTTGTCAAGTGAGTGTACCTTCCAAGACATTAGCCCATGCTATGTGTCGGTGACACTGCCCTTTATACTATGCTTGTACTTCTGTTGCATTATTGGTGTTCCTGATTCTTCTTTCTGCAGATGTTTCTGGCATTGCATTTCACTGTTCCTATCACCTCTCCCTATTCAGCATTATGGGGGGTTCACCTATTGGTTCTATTGCTTCCTTGGTTTGATTGATCAGCTCTTTAGACATTGTCTCCTCTACCTGGTCATGCACTTCAGTGGGGGTTCCAGCAGTTTCTTCTGACAGAGTTTACAACTTCATGCTTCAAAGATGCTTCTTGCTCTTTCTTGTTCCTTTCTTTGGGACTTTCCCTAGATTGGAGGCTTAGTTTCCTTCATCTAGTTTATTTCATGTTTTGGGTACCTGATCAGGCCTTGTTGTCGGGACCCTTCTTTCCTTCTTTCTGCAATAGTCTCCTAGGTTTTTGCTTCTCCCTAAGCTTATCTTAAGGGGGGGTGTTAGAGTAATAGTCTATCAGGTTATTAATTAAATCATTATGATCTAATTACTAACTCACCTATTCACTCTAGTTTGCTTTAGCTAACCTTAGGTTTTCCCTTGTAGGGTTTCGTGATTCCTTTTATAAGGATTCACCTCTTTGCATATCATAAGGGGTTTTCACATCACATTGTAATTTCTAGAAACATATTGTTAATATATTATTTTCTGTTGCATACAATGTCTCCTCTGGCTTTTTGGCCTCCATAGTTTCTCTTCTCTTCTGTTCTTCATTTCTTTCAGCCTAATCTTACAATTCTGATATACAATAAGTTAAATGAAACAATAATTAAGATTATATTAGCAAATTTGTGTAACCAAGAAGCCTACAAAAGCATAAAGACTTTTTTTACTTATGCAGGTTTAAGAATGAAGATGAAGTATATTTGCATCCAAAAGTCTTCAGCATACACTACAACTCAAAATACATAAACATAGAAGAAAATGACAGTCCAAAGAATCTAAGTTATCTCTATTTAAACACTTAACACAATCTCCAAATTCAATTTTGCAACTCAAAAACTACAAAAATATATTTGAATCCCTCTTAGAAAAAAATATCAACACCACAATATCCTCAATCAACGCAATATAATGTAATAATAGTGATATTTTAACATTATCATCACATAAAAACTCAATTCAACACAAATATTGAATGCAACTTGCTTCATTTACTGATTTAAATGTGATTTGTACTTTAAAGTAAGAGTCTTAATATGCTTTATAAACCATCAAAGTTTTGTTGCATATGCTAAAAGACAATATTTATGAAATAGACCCCTCATATATATAGAGATGAAAATATGAGGAAAAAGAGGGAAAAGTACAACTAACTTTGACTTATTCAACAACAAAGTCCTTTTTGAGTTTGGACTTGTGTTGTTGTTACATGTAATTACAATTTTATAATTGACATGTAAAATGTCAAAAACAAACTACATAATGCCTAACTTAGACAATATAGATAAATAGGCTAAGTGTCATGAGACATGTCTTCATCATCCACATTCTTGGCCATGAATTCTTTACATTTTTACGAAGTAGTTTGTATCTCTGCATCATCTGGCCCTGGTGTGTAACTGGAAATGGTTTGGACTCATGTGATGGATTCTTCTATGCCGACAAAGGATTTCTTGTATTTCCACACAATGAGTTTAAAATTATCCAAGGCAACTTGGGGGTCTATGAAAATTTCAATAGAATATATTGAGAAGTTCTCAAATTCAACATCTATCTAGATCAATGAGATGAACTCTCGAATCACTACATCTTCAGGAAGATTTTAATGATTTTTGTTCAATAATTTGAAGCGGATCACTCTAACCTTCAAAATAACATCTTTCCATTTCTCAATACTTGTTTCTTAACCCACCTGCAAATCCTTTGTTATATCTTTAAGAACTTTTCTTCTATGCTTCATGACTTCCCAATATTCAATATATTGTTTCCTAGAGGGGATCACATAATTTTCTTCCAATATATATAAATTGAGATCTTTGAACTTATTCAGACTTTCATGGTCCTTTTCTTTTTCCCTCAAGTATTATGATAGCACCTCTAGTGTCTAATCCAGCTTAGACCTAACCTCATTCATATTTCCCAGGATTTGCATGTTAGTATTAAAAATTTGAGTACCCTATTAGATCATACTTTCACCCCACACATATACTGCTCTTCCTTGGGCCCTAACCCTTTTACCCTTTTTGAAAGTCTCCTCATCAATGGATGTAGTCACTAGATCAATTAGGTTAGAGGCTTGACTTATCTTCAAAATTACTACAATGAGTTTCTCAATCTTGAGATTTAGTTGATCTTTGATGATTTTATCTTGGTCATACCTTTGAATTAGTGCATCTGTAGTTACTTGCGTTAAATAAAACCATCATGTTGCTCAATCTAGACACCTTCCTCTAGATCACCATTCATAAATTGAGACTTCACATCCATATGATATACCTTGAAGTCTTTATGTGTTGTATAAGCAAGGAACAATCTCACTTCCTCTAACCTCGCAACATGTGCAAATTTTCTTCAAAGTCTATACCTTCTTGTTGTGAATAGCCCTTGCAAATCAGTCGAGCCATATTTCTGACAACCATGCCTTCTTCATTCATTTTGTTTCTGAAAACCCATTTAGTTCCAATTACATTCCCATGTTGGGATTAATGGGAAGTAATACTAAGAGGGGAAGGGTGAATCAGTACTCTAAAACTTTTAACTCTTTTAACCATTCATCATTAGTAATCATTCTTTACTGTATTACCGACCATTAATGTTGTTCTTTCTTATGCATGTAGTATTAATTCATAATCTTTAATTGTTTGCAACATTCATAGAAACATTCATGAAAGTAATAAACACATAACACAAGATATGATATCGCAAAAAACTCTTGTTAGGAAGTAAAAACTGTGGTGGGGATGGCACCCACAAAACTTCACTATCTACAGAATGGAAGGGAGCTGGTAAGGCTTACAATTGATCACTTCTGATGATCTACCCTATTAGGAGTATTAAAGTGGAGACCTGTTAATATCTACTCTGTTAAGAGCTTTAGCAACACTGATTTAAGTGTGCACTATGTTAAGAGATTTACAATAGGACTGTTAGGTCCACCTTTCTTGAAAGGATTTCTTAAGTGTACTACACTTGTTAGAATGAGTACATATGTTTGAACTGGCTGTATGCAATCTACAATTGTTGATCACAGATCCATTAAAGCTCTCATAATAAGAATATCACCTATAGTGATTGATTGATACCTTTTCTCTGCTCATCGGTAGCCTATGTTCTTGTTCTTGAAACTGATTTGATCTATTTCTATCCTTGTGCATGAAATCTCTTGTCTGGTCCTTAGATGCTCTCAGTGGCTACAATCATCTTCGAACAACAACACGTTAAATATATTGATCATCTATTTATAAAAGTATTTGACCTATTCTAGAATCACACATTACAATGTTAACTCTTAGACCCAAGGTTTACAACTTGACCTTGATCTTTAGTTTGCATGTTTTAAACTAGTAAAACTAATTTAAAAATTAGTAATTACATTGCTTCCTCCACACATAATGGTTTTAAAACAAGTCAAGAAGATATATATACAACTTCAATGTTTTATCTGACGTGGAAAGTCAAATCCACTTTTTGCGGGATGTAACTAACTGTCGGTTCTTGGTCGTCAGGTTGAACTAAAATTTTGTCGGTATTCCTTTGTTAAACTGATCGTCAGGTTCCTTTCATCTGTCGGGTTCCTCTCTTTGTTGTTTCGTCGGGTTGCACTTTTGTTACTCGTCGGTTTCCTATATCCTTTTTGTCATCGGGTAACACTAAATAGTGTTTGTCAGGATGCTTTGAACTTGGCAATATCGGGTAACCTTGGCGTCAGGTAGTGTTGTGCCCTGTCCGTCGGTGTAGTGTAAATCGATGGTGTAGATCATGTTTTTCCTTGTATATACTAGTGGAAAAATATAATGCCTTCAATCTCCCCCTTTGACATTAGTATCAAAAAATGATATGTGCATAATACTAAAGTGTTTAGTATGTACACCACGTCTATATCCTTTTCATTATATGACTCCTCCTAACTATATGCATCAGTATAGTATATGTATATGTACATGTATACTTGCCTATGTACTATACATTCCCTTTTCTTTGCTCCTTCGATTGTTTGACTGTACATTTCCCCCTTTATACTAACTAAACTGTATGTACATATCACTTCCCCCTTTATTTGATACTCATGAAAAAAATGTACAACTTATAAGATGCCAAAAATGTGAAAATTTAGTGTAACTTACAAGGTGTCAAGAATATGTGAGTGGGTGTTCTTGCTGTCTTCGAGTAATTTCTCCCATTTTTCTTTCAGAATTTCTAGTGCCATGTGCTTTAGCTCTAGCCTTGCATGCATATCATAAATGTTGTCTAGGACAGACATTTCTGGGGTGGCAACTAGTTCTTTTGCCTCTGTCATATGTTTCTGTAGTAGTGAGAGTGTTGGTTTGAGTTGTGCTTGAAGCTCATTTACCTCATCTCTAAACTTGGTCTCTGCAATCTGTATTTCTTGTCTCAATTTCTGAGCCTGTTTGAGTTGCTCATTGTGCAATTTTATTGCCTCTTCACTATTCATGAGACTTTGCACACTTGTCTAAAGATCAACATCTATCTATGCTATCTTGTCAGTATACTCTTGAGTGAGTTGGTCAAGCGTGCATAAATTCTGTATTAAGGTTATAGCTTCTGAGATTATCGGATCTATTGTGCTAACCAATTCAGAAAGCTTTACCTAATTCCACTTCGTGGTTTATCTTCTCTGCTAGCTTGAACTCATATTTCTGTTCAAGTCTTTCTTCCATGACCTTCTCAATATCTATGTTCTGAGCTATGATTTCCTCTATGAGAACCACTAGTTGATCAAGCATTGGGGTTGTTTGATCAACATCTACATCTGGTACTATTTGTTGAAGTATTCCTCTTGCTACTTCTAGTACCTTAGCTTCCTTTTTGGCTTTTCTCAGTTTGTCTTGCATTGATTTTCTCTCACAGAGTCTTACATACTTGGTCAATTCAGTTGGATCCAATGTCCTGGGATCACAAACTGGAATCTCAATGATTTCATTTAGAGTGACTGGATTCTTATGCTTTCTCTTCTTCTTCTTTGATACTTGTGTGGACGTAGATGTATGAACTACCATTGCTAGTTCATTTGTCCTCTCTGAAGTGCTTGGTGAAGGCTTTGTAGAAGATGCTTCTTGTGTTTTCTGCTCAGGGTGCACCTGTTGGTTTCATGAAGATGTCTCTCCATCAACCTAGGGTGTCTGCAGATTTTTCTTCTATTTTCTTCTACAGCTCGTCTTTCTTTTTCTTCTTCACTCTTATCTTTCTACATGTCCTCTTCTACATTTTGTGTTTCTTCTTTACTTTGATCGATAGATTTATTTTTCTGATCATCGGTTGTAGCTTGCTTTGGAGTTGTGTCCTTTGTATCATCTGTTGTGTCTTTTGCTTCTACATCACCCTTATCCTCAGGTGTTCTTGTGTCCTCTGTATTAGATCCTTCATTACCCTCTAATATATTGATGGCCTTCATCAATACTTGCATATTGCTTTGTGTGCTAGCTTGGGCTTTATCTAGAGTGGTGTCCTACTCGTTGGTTTGGACTTTTTGAGCAGTGACATCCTCATCTTTTTGTATTTTCTCTGCAGGGTCTGGTCCTATTGTGTCAATGGCTGAAGTGTCCTGCCATGTCTCATTAGCAACATTAATTTCTTTATCCTCTGATGTCTTCAATTCTTGTTGCCTTCCCCTATCCTTAAGTGTTATGAATATTACATCATCTTTTTTCTGTGGATCTTTATTAGAGTCATAATTGTTGATGTCTTGAATGTCGAGATCATCCATTACCTTGTCCAAATCTATTGGCTCCATATCTTCAATATTCTCCAAAGAAATGTACTGAGGACTTGCCTTGTCTTTCTCCTCCTCTCTATGAGGTGTGTCGGTGAGAAGTAATTGTTCCTCACGACTTGTTAACTCTGCCGGTAGATCTAGGAGTTGTCTCCATTTAGTCTCGGTCATTGTGTCTAGCTCTATGAACTTATCCTCTAGCACTTTGTAAGCCCTTATCTTGGCTACAAATTTGCCTGAGTGCTTCTTCAGTATTTCTTTGATTTCTTCTATCTTAGATTTGGGAGGCATACATGTTACTAGTACCCTCTCCCTTTCTTCTCTCTCGGTTTGTAGAGCATATGACCATTGTTGGGATATTCTATTACCTAGCTCTTTAGGTATTTGGTTGATGAATTCAGGTGGTACATATTTGAATTTTACCATTGACCTGATTATTGCCTCTTGTATCTTATTTTGGTCCTCTGCTTTGAGTGCATCCCATTGTCTGATTTTCTTGTCATAAATTGTTCCAGATGCAACAATGGATTCAATAGCCTCATCAATTATTTGATTTATAAAGTTCTTCTTCTATACATCAGGCTCAACTTCTTTACAATCCTCTATGTCAGCTTTAGTCCTGACCATTCTTTTTCTCCTCTTTGTAGGTGTAGTCATCACAGTTTGTTCCTTTGTTTGCTGCTTTGTTTGCTTTGTTGGTTGCTTCCTCTTATAGGTCCTTAATTGACCTTTCTTAAGAGGTGTAGTATCAGTCTTAGCAGTTTGACTCCTTGTCCTCTGCTTCTTTGTAGGAGGTGGAGGTGTATCAGATTTAGTTTCCTTAGAGTCTAATTTTCGTTCATCTTTCCCTTCACCGATGGTGTCCTGTTCATTGGTTTCCTCAGTATGTTCTTGTTCCTCCTCATTGACCGATATAATCTTTTTAAGATTCTTAACCATCTTATTCTTCTTGTTGACAGTCTTTTTGATTTATAGGCCTCTTTTTATCTTTGACCTAACCTCTTCATAGGTTCCAAACCTTAGTTGTTTGTCGTTAATGGGCTCATTGATCAATGCATCAATAACATTGGTTGCTTGATCTATATTGATTTCATAATCAAGTGGGTCTAACCAAGCTATTCTTGGTACAACTGGTTTTATGTGGGTAAAGTCTATATCCATCATAAAATATATCTCATCCCTATGTTTTTCAATCAGTTGCTCAGGGATCCTTGTTCTTTCCATCATCTTTTCCTTGAATTCAAGGAAGTATGCAGTCATAACTGACTCAAAGTTATCTCCTAGTGACTTAATTAAATCACTGATTTGTAATGTCACCGGTTTTGTAGTGTCCCATTTCACTTTTCCTGCTGAAGGAAAGTATTCTTGAAAGTAGAAAAATATACACATGATAAGTGAGCCGAACTTACATGTGTTACTCTTTGCAGACCTTATTGTGTTCATGTTATGATCAAGTTGTTTCAACACGATCTCACATAGATCCATATGTATGGCCTTTGTCACTATTTTGTAAGTTGTGCTTACTGATGTTGATGATATGTTGTTCAACCTGCTTGCCTGAAAGATCTTGTAACCAATCACACATGCACTGAATCTCAGTTCTTCGTCGGTGATGGTGTTCACTTTCAGACCTCTGTTATGCCATTCAGCTTTTGTAAGCTTTTCAACTTCTGTCCTAGAAGGATGCTTGTGAGCCTTAGGCTTGTTAGTTATTGGATAACCAGTGATAGCATGAAGGACATCCTTAGTCATTTGCTTAGGTTGATCCAACCATAGCTTCTGGTCATGCATTCTGCTAAGTACCAACCTAATCTAGTCGGTCTTGAAGTCCCTCGGGAAATATAGGGCATTGGTTATTCCCTTCACTTGCAGATGCTTATGTTCATCTTTTAGGTTTCCTTCTGCATCACAAAGCTTCTTTTTAAGCTTCATCCATCTCTAGATCACCTATTTCAGCAATCTTACAGTGAATATAGGACCTTACATCCTCTATTAGCAAAACCCTAGGTGGAATCTTAGAAAATGCGCCAATTTCATCGGGTTGCGATACAATCTCTAGGCATATCTTGTATTTTGGTTCTACACAAGTGCTATTCTTGATTAACCTAACCACATTCTTCTTATCACTCTTGATCTTAGTGGTTCTTGAAGTGGTTGCCATCATTTTTCAAGTTTTAGGGCTTTCTTGAAAATTTAGGGCTTTCTTGAAAATAACAACTGAGTTCTTTCGGTGCCCTCGGTACTTACTTCGATCCATGATAATGGTGAATGATCTATTTTTTGTGTTCTTGGATCGAGTTGAGGTCACTCTACCGAGTGCTCTTCAATCACTATGTTTTCGCTCTGCTTTTTCTCTTCAAATCATGAGTGCAAAATGAAGTGCTCCCATCAACTATTTATAGACTTTTTCCCTAAGTCTTGTCATAAATGCTCAATGACTCATCGGGACATGAAGACAAAGTCCATCGAGAAGACTTTCAAAATCATCGTCGGGGTTGTTAGGATGCTCAGGATGGCTGTTAAGAATTTTGCTTTTACCGACGGATATCGGTGTTCTGTAATGACAACTTTGTAACTTTGCTTCCTTACCGACGGGTGTCAGGTTAAATTGGAAAGTTAGCCATTTTATGCGTTGACCGACAATTTCTGGTAAGTGTAAACAACTCATCCATTATGTTCATCGATGATTTTCAGTATGTGTATACCAAGGGGGTTATTTTCTCAGAATTGTAACAAGTAACATAATATGCATCTTTATTTATGCAGATTTTGACTATCTATCAATTGTATAATGGAACTGATGCAAAATATGACTTGGCGTAGTGCAGTTCCATACTTACTTATTCAACTCAAGTGGGGGTGGTGATGTCACCAGATCCATTGGATGGGGTGTCACCATTTGCATTGCTTGGTCCAGCTTCATCATTGCTTGAAGATTTTCTCCACATTTTATCTCTAGCCCTCTGGATATCTTCAATGGTGTTTCCATTGGGATATGTGCTTGTCTCTGTCATTCAGTCTTTACAATCTTTCTTGAGATGACCAACTTTGTGATAGTGAAAGCATGCCATTCTAGGGTTTGACCAGCCTCTAGACCTTTTGGTCCATGTCGTCATGCAGTTTGCAGTAATGTGACCATATCTACCACATGTTGTACAATTTATCCAAGTACTCTAGTCCCATACATATTGATTACCGATTCTCTTTGGTTGATAGGGAGTTACTTGACCTTTAAGCTTCCATGCTTGCCTTTTCTTTTTCTAGCATTCAAGACTTGTGTGCCCATTCATCTTGCATGTAGGACAGTATTTGTCCATGTCGGTTTCCTTCTTTGGTTGATCCATCTTAAACTTAAATTTGTATGCTTTATGTCCTTTCTTGTTACATTTATAACAGAATCCTATGAATGAAGATGTAGATTTAGGAATACCTTTCATTTTACCTCTACACACATTTGATGTGTGCCCTTGCTTTCCACAGTGTTTGCATGTCAACTTTCTTGGTCTTGGATTTTCATAGACATTCTTTGGATTGGCTTGATTAGATGATTCTCCATTTTTTATAAAGCCTAGACCATTGTTGTCGTTGACTTTTCATTGTCCTTCAAGAAAATCATCCATTCTTTTATTGCTCTCTTCAGCCTTTCTGATAACTTCATTATGTTGTTGCTGAATTCTAAGCTCATGCTTTAGTTTTTCATTCTCTTCTCCTAGTTCACTGATAGCCTATACTCTTTCAATGAGTTTTATATTCATTCTGTTTGCTTCTTGACTCATAAGAATAATCTGATTTGTAATCTCATGGTGATGCTCAACATGTATTTGAATTTCTAACTCCTTCTCTTGTAGCTTCTTTGTAATCTTCCTTCTGTCATCAATAGCAAGTGTTCTTTCTATTTTAGCTTGTCTAGTAGAACTCATCACATCAATCATTCTTACCATCTGAGTCTCTTTACCAATTCGCAACATCTTTATTTTCTCTGTCAGATGATGATTGATCTCCTTCAAATTTGTGATGTTCTCTTCTGATGTATCTGATGCATTACTTGTGTTTGATCCTGAAGATTCAAAGAAATCTGAAATCTCTTCTTCTTGATAATATTTTTCATTGCTCCGGGTTGCCATACCTTTCCTCTCATCCAATAACTCTCTCATCTTGATTCTGGCTTCTTTATACTGTTCATAGAACATCTGTATCTCAAGCTTTTTATTCTCAATATTCTTATCAAGTCTGTACTTATCCATTGTATGATATTTTCTCTTAAGCCTTTAAGCTTTTCCAAGAAGAGACTTAGCTATGATACCAATTGTTGGGATTAATGAGAATTAGTACTGACAGGGGATGGGTGAATCAGTACCTCTAAAACTTTTAACTCTTTTCACCATTCGTCATTAGTAATCATTCTTTACTGTATTACCGACCATTACTGTTGTTCTTTCTTATGCATGTAGTATTAATTCATAATCTTTAATTGTTTGCAACATTCATAAAAGTAATAAACACATAACACAAGATATGATATCACAAAAAACTCCTATTAGGAAGTAAAAACTGTGGTGGTGATGGCACCAACAAAACTTCACTATCCGCAGAATGGAAGGGAGTCGGTAAAAGCTTACAATTGATCACTTATGATGATCTGCCCTGTTAGGAGTATTAAAGTGGAGACCTATTAAGATCTACTCTGTTAAGAGCTTTAGCAACACTGATTTAAGTGTGCACTGATTAAGAGATTTACAATAGGAATGTTAGGTCCACCTTTCTTGAAAGGATTTCTTAAGTGTACTACACTTGTTAGACTGAGTACATATGTTTGACTTTACTGTATGCAATCTACAATTGCTAATCACAGATCCATTAAAGCTCTCATAATAAGAATATCACCTATAGTGATTGATTAATACCTTTTCTTTGCTCGTCGATAGCCTGTGTTCTTGTTCTTGAAACTGATTTGATCTATTTCTGTCCTTGTGCATGAAATCTCTTGTCTGGTCCTTTGATGCTCTCAGTGGCTACAATCATCATCTAACAAAAACATGTTCACAATAGATTAAGCATCTATTTATAGAAGTATTTGACCTATTCTAGAATCACGCATTACAATGTTAACTCTTAGATCCAAGGTTTACAACTTGACCTTGATCATTAGTTTGCATGGACTAAATCAGTAAAACTAATTAAAACAATAGTAATTACATTGCTTCCTCCACACATAATGGTTTTAAAACAAATCAAGAAGCTATATATACAACTTCAGTGTTTCATCTGATGTGGAAAGTCAGATCCACTTTTTGCGGGATGTAACTGACTGTCAGTTCTTGGTCGTCGGGTTGAACTAAAAGTCTTTCGACATTCCTTTATTGAACTGATATTTGGGTTCCCTTCATCTGTCAGGTTCCTCTCTTTGTTGTTTTGTCAGGTTGCACTTTTGTTACTCATCGGGTTCCTATATCCTTTTTGTCACTAGGTAACACTGAATAGTGTTTGTTGGGATGCTTTGAACTTGGCAGTATCGGGTAACCTTGGTGTCGGGTAGTGTTGTGCCCTGTCTGTCAGTGTAGTGTAAACTGATGGTGTAGATCATGTTTTTCCTTGTATATACTAATGGAAAAATATAATTCCTTCATCTTGTCCTTAGGTATAGGAACCAATTCCCAAGTTTTGTTCTTCTCTATTTGATATAGTTCTTCCTAAATTGCCTCACTCCAAGATTCATATCTACATGCTTCATCAGTATTCTTAGGTTCTGCCTGCAAAATCAAACAAAGCTCATTTCTAACTTTAGACCCTGTCATCATGCCCTTAGTAACATTAGCAATAATCTGATTCTCAGGATGATTCATCTTAACATACCTTTGTGTCTTTGGTGCTTTTATAGGTTCATCCAAGAATGTCTAAATCTCAAGATTTTGTTTTGTCCCTTGATTTTCAATACTCTTCTCATCTTCTGCGATCTCACTCTGAAACCTCTCATCAATTTTCATATTAGCACTTTCAACTATTTTTCTCAATCTCAGATTGAAACATTTATAAGACTTAATTCTAGTAGAATAGCCAAGGAAAATTCCTTCATCACTTCAAGCATCAAACTTTCCAATTTCATCTTCTATTTTGATATAACACTTTCTACCAAATATTCTGAAGTATTTTACAATAGGATCATAACCAAACCAAAGTTCATAGGATGTCTTATCAATACCTTCTTTGATTTGAACTCTATTCAATGTGTAGATAATAGTAGCAACTTCTTCTCTCTAGTGCATATGAGATGAATTACCTTCAATCACCATAGTCCTGGTCGCATCCAGTATAGTTCTATTTCTTCTTTATGTTATCCCATTCTGCTGAGGTGTTCTAGGAGCAGAAGTTTGTCTATATATCCCATGCTTTTCGTAGTAAGAATTGAACAAATCTGATGCAAACTCTCCACCACTGTCTGACTTCAAACACTTTATCTTAAGACCTAATTCATTCTCAACTTTTTCTTTGAAAATCTTGAACCTATCAAATTCTTCAAATTTTTTTTTGAGAAATGCAACCCACATCATCCAAGAATATTCATAAACAAAAATTATAAAGTGTCTTTCACCATATTAATATATAGTCCTTGTAGGACCACAAAGATTTGTATGTACCAGATCCAACTTCCCTCTTGCTGAAAAGGATTTGCTCTGGAAGTTGATCTTAGTTTTTTTTTCCGTCACACACTCTCTGCACATAGTGTTAGTAGGATTCACAATTTTTGGCAAATCTCTGATTGCATTAGTCTTACTGGCCTTTCCAATATTATCAAAATTTATGTGACAAAACCTCCTATTCCATTAACAAATGTCATCTACCTTCACCAAAAAAATAAGTTGCCTTTGTAGTATTCAGTTCAAACACATTACCTCTTGACTTAGTACTTGATGCGATGAAGTTTCCAGATTGACCCCTGATAGTGCATTTTCTATCCACGAACTGTAAGTGATATACCTTGTCTACAAGTTGTCCAACACTCAAAAAGTTGTGCTTACATACATAAACAAGTAAGACATTATCAGTGTTAGTTTTACCATCAAGAGAGATTGAACCAACTCCAATGATCAACTTAGGAGTGTTATCACCAAATCTGACTACACCACCATCATATCTATTTAGTTGAACAAAATTATCTTTATCACTAGCCATATGATACGAACAACCACTATCAATGATCGATTTTGATTTCTTTTCAACATGCGAGACTAGAGCTTTTTCTGCATGAATAGGTTCATCATCTTTAATAGCAATAAATCTAATTTCATTCCCATCATTCACAGAATCATCACCAAACACACCTTCTCTAGCATAGTAGAAGTACTCATCCTTGGATTAATTAGATTTGTAAAACTTGGGCTTATGCTTAGGAACCCTTGTAGGACATCTATATGCAAAATGACCAATCTTATTACAAGACAAACATGTCAGGAGTGATTCTCCTTCAAACTTACCATTACCCTTTTTTTTTCCTCCCTTTTTGCTATTAGAGCCATAAGTTCATCCATTTTCATTTCTTCTTCCTCTATTTCTTCCCATTCATCAAGAAATATTCTCCAAGCTCTGCATGCTTATTATTTTTGCTAGTTCTCGCAAGGCTTCATAAAGTCTTTTTGTCACTATGAACAAAAGCCTTGAATGAAGACTCTACTTTGGGTAAAGTAATATGTAACTCTGCAGTCTCAAAGGTGGTCATCTTAGCAATCATGAATTCTCTGTTGAAATTCTTTTTCAGTGGTATGATATCC
Organism: Thuja plicata; assembly: GCA_018584345.1. Classification (NCBI taxonomy): domain Eukaryota; kingdom Viridiplantae; phylum Streptophyta; class Pinopsida; order Cupressales; family Cupressaceae; genus Thuja; species Thuja plicata. The sequence goes on from MU226030.1 coordinate 1,042,795, forward strand.
TCTATCGCTTGCACTTTAGTGTTGTAGGCAGGTGTCAAAGATCAAAGAATCTTTGTGATCACTTCATCTTTAGTATATGTGCCTCTTGATTTTCTAATTCCAGTAACATCCTTTGTAACCCTCTATACATATGCTTTGACATTATCATCATCTCACATCCTTATGTTCTCCATTTTAGCGTTCTAATTTTGTATTTTGTCTTGCTTAGTATACTGATCTCCTTAATATAGCGCCTTTAACCTTGTCTAGATCTTGTAAGATGAATCAAGATCTTTAACCGCTTTAAATTCTGCCTTAGAGAGCACGCTGATCAGTGCTTCTCTTGCAACCATATTGCAAGAAAACAATTTCTTTTCTTCATCAGTAGAATTGCCTAATTCATCTTCTGCCTTGATTCGTTCATCCATTTTTATAATAATCTAGTAGTTAATTCCTAAGCAGATCAAATGAGTTCTCATCTTGTTCTTCCAACTGTCAAAATCTTCAACATCAAATTTTGGACTCTCCTTCCTATAGTAATCCATCTCAGAATCACCTGAAGTGGTTAACATTTCTCTTAGAGGACCACAAGCTATGATACCAATTGTTAGGAATAATACAACTGAGAGGGGGAGAGGTGAACCAGTTGTATGCCAAATTCTTAAGCTTTAAACTTTAAACCAATTACTTAATGCAAATCTGAATACTTCAAGAACAACACCATAATAAAAGTATTTTTTGTCGAGGAAACCCTGTTAAGGGAAATACCCCGATGAGAATTAACACCCACAAATAATGCACTAGAAATATTGTATCCCTATTAGAAGATATATCCCTATTAGGAGCTGATTATTACATCTAGTACAAAGTCCCTGTTAAAGGACAGAGCCTGCTAGGAGTCTTCTCAACCTTGTTAGGATTTGAATGAAATGATGAACTCACTGCCTAAGCACACTGCCAAAAGTGAAGGTTAAATCCACCTTCTAAAGGTTAATCCCACCTTCTAGATCCAGTATCCAAATAGAAGTATAAAAGTATACTTGTACTTGTGAACTTACTGATAGAAAATTGCTTTGCCTATACAGTTCCAATGAAGTGCATTACAAACAAAATCACTACTTTACATCCAACAAAACTCGTAGATGGAAGTTGCAAGTTGATATAGTGACCATGGTAATGGCGTGGGGGTTAGAACTCAGGGAGCATGAAAATAGCCTAAAATGGGTCATGAGTTCCTTGTTTGAGGAAGATTTAATTGAAGGAATTGAATCCCTTTTGGAACGGGCTCACCCAGGGTGGGCATTTAGTTATAGTGAAATGTTTGAGGATGAAGTGGAGGGCATTCAAGTGAAAATCACCCCTTTTTCTAAATTGGCCAAAAAGGGTTAACATGGAAGCCTACACCAAGGAGCGGAAGAAAACATGGTAGAAACTACTTAAAGTCATCCAAGAGGCTCAGGCAATGAAAAAGAGGGTGTTAATGCCCATGGTGTTTCTCAAGAAGCAAAGGTCTTTAAGGATTCCAAAAGTGAGGATTGTGAAGAATGAATGAGGGATGAAGCTCCCAAATTTTGTGAGCGATAATGCAAAAAATTGAAATCTTGATAAGACAGGGTAAAGGGCGGAACCTGCAATGGTTTTTTGAAAGACAATGCCTAGATATTGAAGATGTCAAAGTGTTGAATGAAGGGAGGATGGAACAAGTCACTTTTTGAACAATTCAAAAAACATCAGTGGCTGAAGATGAAAAGGACTAAGGACACATTTTGAAAGATGGAAAGTTTACATGTAGCCTCTGTGTGAAATTTGCAGCATTATAATATTATTAATTAATGCTAATATTCCATGATTATAATAGCATAGTGATAGAAATAGAGGTTTAGTATAGGATGTTATGATTGATAAAATGTAAGGTGGGGGATAAAATATTTTTTAAGAAATAAGTCTAGAAATGACTCCATATTATGCAGAATGTAATCATCTTATTATGAATAAAATATAACCTATTACCGACCAAAAAAAAGAGACTTCCCCAATGCACAAAAAATTACATAGAACCTTGCTAAGATACACATGATACCTTACACAAGTTTTTAACAAATACAAATCATCAGTTACGCTCCAAGATCCATAATTCACGCTCACCAATCGTAAAGCACGTTTACATCTTTGAGGTCAGCCCCAAATAGGTCTTCACTAGTCCACACACCTCAGCTGACGTCATCACAAATCCAGTGACCCAAGAATCACTAACAATGTTCTCCCATGTATATTCTATCATGCCTTAAGCTCACATATCATAACTCATGCTCACATCCATGTTATCCGAAAAACTTAGAGACCATCACTGTCATAATCTTTTGTCACTGCACTATAACCAATCTTCACCAAAACAACTATAACATATGAAAATAATAAGATAAGATCTAGAGACCATAGACATAAGGTATACACTCATCCCTCAACATAGATCTGTGCTCACATACTCTCACATGTCGTAGATTGTTTGTACACATCAGTCAATCTTGCATGTACTTATGATAACCAGTCTTACGAAAAATTCTAATGCATCCAACTGAAACATATGTTGACATCAATAACAAAACATGAATGTCAATACCTCAGACAAAAACAATTCCAAAACATCCATCCGCCAGAACCTGTTGCACCAAGACCACCTCCTTTGCTTCTTCATCTAGAGTTTTCATTTCTTGAGCTATATACTTACACATCCCCTTACCTCAAATTATTTTAGTGGGCCTAACATTAAGATCATAATCCATAATCTTGGTGATCCATTTTTCTCTCTTCTTTTTGATCTCACCTTCCATGATATACTTGCGAACGCTAGGGTGAGCAACATAGACATTCATCTTATTTGCAACGATAAAATGCCTGAAATTTTTTAACCCCTTAACTATTGTAAATGCCTTTTTCTCCACAAAATTATACTTGATTTCATAATCCTTAAGAGTTTTAGAGTGAAAATTAATAGGATGCTCACCTAATCCTTCCTTATCTTTCTGTATCAGAACCATAGTGATGTTTAGCCACTAGCACATACATAGATGATAAAGTCTCTTAACAAATCTAGGTTTTCCAGAACAGTGGCGGATGCAATGGCTTCCTTTATTTTTCCAAAAGATTCTCTTTCATCTGGAATCCACTTGAATTGGATTTCTTTCTTGAGAATAATAGTGATGGGCCTTACAAGTCCTACAAAATTAGAAATGAACTTGCTAAAAAAATTAATCTTCCCTAAGAAAGATTGCATGTCATTTTTGTTCACTGAAAGTAAAAATTCTTGTATCGATCTAACTTAGTCCGGATCAATGGCAACACCATCTCTGGACACCACATGTCTGAGCAATTTCCCCCGAGGAACTCTGAACACTCACTTCTTAGGATTCAAGAAAACATCGAATTCCTTTCACTTTTTCAAAACAAGCTCGAAATGATCAAAGTGCTCCTCTATAAATTTTGAAAACACACTGAGATCATCTAGATAGATCAAGATGATCTTATTGATTAGGTGTTTGAACACAATATCCATTGCTTGCTGAAAAGTCACACCAACATTAGATATGCCGAAGGGCATCTTGGCATATGCAAATGTTCCCCACTTAGTGGTAAACGTGGTTTTGTGTTGATCTTCTTCTTTCACTAATACCTGGTTATATTCTGAAAATCCATCCACGAGGGAGAACATCTCTAATACAACCACTGTCTGCAGAATTAGTTCCATAGATGGAAATAAATAATGGTCCTTTAAGGAAGCTAGGTTTAGATCTCAAAAATCCACACACAGGAGGATGGCTTCATTCTTCTTACAGACTGGAACCAAATTAGACACCTACGTGCTATGCTTTATAGGATAGATGATGCAGGAATCAATGAGCTTTGTCAACTCCTAAGCCATCAGAGACTCAATCTTAGGATTCACAGGCTTTCTCAACTTAAGAAGAAGAACTTGAAACAAAATTTATAACTTCAAGAGGATAGTGAGTCTAAGGAAAAATTGTCACAAAGTCTTCAAGACTCTAATAAGATGATCATCGATCTAAAAAATCACATTGCAAAAGTAAAAGGAATGAAGAGGAGGTAAGAATTTAATTAAATGAAAAGAAAGAAAATTGTGAGAGCTTTAGAGTCTAGATTTTTTTCTTGCATATATAATACTCAACAAATCATCAACATGCAATCATATTAAATTTATCGATATTGGGAGCGTAAATTTTGTGGACACTATTTAAATTGGAAAGATCATGGTCGGTCATGCTTTATCTCCACTCAAGAATGAAAAACATAGATCAAATAAGGATATCTAGTAGATGTGCAAACTTACAACATTCATGACACCTTGTATATGAGTGGTTGAAGTACGTTTTCTCTACGTGGCCCCCAACTTTTATATTCAATTTTAAAATAGTTGGGGCCTTTCATCTTTTCCTAAACTTGGTCGGGGATTCAATTTGGTTAAAGAACTATACCTCTAATGTCACTTATCTCTTCTTCTTGGCTCCATCGACACCTTTTAGAAAGTTCCAAATTGTGTTGAAATAATTGACAAAATATTACATGGTCTCATTCCTACATTGTCTTTTTCTTTCTTAGCTCATGGTTGTGTTCTCATAACCTTTCAAATTTTTGTCATTATACTCCTATCTTCATCGATGCCTACGTATGTTTTGAAACCAACTATACCCACTGAAATCTTCCTGTTCACTTGTTCATTGGAGAAAATTTTAATTCTAAGAGTTGCATTGGACCTTATTAAAATTTTAGAACTTGACCACCTTTATTGAAAAACATTACATATTGGTTCTACGATTCTACCCTAGTTCAAAATTGGTAATTGATAACCCACACAGGTTTCAAAACCTCTTCTAATAGTTGATGAACATGGAAAATTCCCTAAACACCTAAACCTTAACAATTTTAATGAACACCATAATTCATAAAGAACACCAACACAAACACAAAATAAGAAAAAAATGGCCCTATTAATAAATTATTATTGGAATAATGACACCACCCCATTACTTAATTACTTCCCTCACTTTTCCTTTGCCAAACGTCTTGTTCATTGTCACTCTATCTTGTTATAGGGGTGAGCTATTAGTAATTTTGGCGGTGATTAATGGATGCAAAAATTTGGGTTAGTAATACTATGACAACAAATGGATACAAATCAAGAGAATAAAAAATGCATGATCATAATCAAATTCAAGTTACAAGCATTGCCCCTCTGTGATATTTTTCTAGCTAAAACAAGTGCAATTCCTATCGCAACTATTAGTATGATGTGTCGTTTAAGATATCTGGAAAAATAAAGAAAATGGAAGTAAATCCTTGATCCAATATTCTTTAAAGATGTATTGAATGAAGCATAAAAGTCATGGACGAAGCAAAATTATAGGTTGTTGAACTAGCGGAATATGGACTTGAATGGTTGACCCAATAATGATAAAGAAATAAATATTTTTTTACAGACAAGTTTCGTAAAGCTACAAGAGAAAATACATTAGGGAGAAAAAATAAGTATGAATTTGAATCTTTAACCTCACCTTAGACCATTAAACAAAAGACCTATTTAAATTCCAATATCTCACGGGGATGATGAAAAATCTCATCGTCTAGTTGAGGACTAACCCACATTATCTTTGGTGTGAAACACGTAAGTGGAAAATGTTAAAAAGAAGTTTGGGAAGAGAGAGTATACATCTATTGCATAACAAAAATAATAGAAATAGAAAATCACTTTATTATTCAATGCGTATGTAGACAATGGAGTCAAGCACATAAGTAATTTGAATAACAATATTTTTTCATAATTTATTGAATAAGGAGGAGGTTAAGAGAATGAAAGAATTCAATACAATTTGAATAGTAGAACACTTCTCAAAGAAAATATAAAGATACAATATCTTATAAAGAGTGTATTTTCTACATTTTTGGAAAATGGAAAAAAAAAACATATCATTTTAAAGAGTGATGCCTTCAACCTTCAATGACAACATGGACAATTATGTTAATATCTTGACAACAACTAACTAGAAGTTTGGTGCATTTGCATAAGAAAAGTGCTGAAATGCAGAAATCAGTATGTAAGGCGGCCTGTCCCATAAACTATCTTTAGCTTCATACAAGTTAAAAATAATTTATTTCTTTCTTTGTAAACCATCCCAATAAAAAAAAACATTAAAAGTTCCTTTATTCTATTTTATTCCTTCTACCACAGATGTACTGGCCCCTTGCTCCCCTTTTCCCCAATGCACCCGTGACCGCGGCACAAACATTCATTTTCAAAATTTGAATCTATTTGTTCAGGGGAAGGCTTACATTCTACACAGGCCATTGCTCGATTGCCCATATCATACCTGCCTGTCTGGCCTCATCTCGCTACATAAATGTCGAAGTGAAAACATTCTAACATCAAATCTGAGCAGGGGAAGAATAATCATAAGAAATGACGGTGTTAACAGCCGAACAACACAAGCGAGCTGAGGCCAACCGATTGGCAGCTCTAGCGAAGCGACAGGCAGCGGAAAGCAAGAGTAAGGGGCTCTTACCTGCTGCCCCCAAGGCGGTCCCATTGCAGATGCCCAAAGGCCAAGAAGAACTACAGGCAACTGAAAGCAAGATTAAGGGGCTTTTGCCTGCTGCTCCCAAGGCGATCCCATGGCAGATGCTTAAAGGCCAAGAAGAACTACAGGCAACCGAAAGCAAGAATAAGGGGCTTTTGCCTGCTGCTCCCAAGGCGGTCCCATGGCAGATGCCCAAAGGCCAAGAAGAACCAGTGCCTAATAATATGCCCTGGAGTCTGTTCCCCTGCAAAAAGATTATTAAGAAAGACATCTGTGACCAATTGATTGTCGTAATGGAGATATGCTCAGCCACAGAGTTTTCTGTTACTGCCAAGGGAGCTACCGCCAGTGCAAGGGAACGCCTCCGCACTTGCCTCTCATCGGTTGGTTATCTTCTGGTTTTGATTTTCTTTTTTCCTTTTTAAGTTAAACTTTTTGTTAATTTTTCATTTTTCTTCCTTCCTTTAAAGTTGATTTTCTTGTTAGGGATCTCAGCGCTGCATTGATCTTCCAAGCTATGATAAATTAACTCATTTTGAACATCCCAAGATCTGGATTTTGTTGTGATAAGTAATAGCAAGCTAAACCGAGATGGCGATGACAGAGGTTCCTTATTTCATTATTCGTTGTTCCCAAACCGAAGTGTTGTGCTAGGATCATTCAGCTGAATTATAACTGAAGGTGAATGATTACATGAGACGGTTTGAAATGCAACGAATTTTATATTATTGATAGGAAAATAGTACATTGAGAACAACAGAGATCAAGCTATAAAGCTCAAAAGAGCTCGGAAGACTACCTATCTACGGACCACGCATGGTTTAGGCATGACGGAAATTAACATTTGGCCCCTAGACTAATTGCTTACCATGCCTAAAACATGACTGAACCCTGCATCTTTGAAACTTACATCATCACTAACTGTTTTGTTGACTGTCTTATACATTTGATAATACATTTACAGCATATTGCCTTTGCTGTTACAAAGTTTTGACATGCCTGACGCTACACATCTAGCTACATCATCTTCTTTCCTAGCTTTGGAGGAGACTCTTGGTCATTATATCTCCTTTGAAATTCCTGGTAAGCCCTTGAGAAGATGGAGTGCTCAACGTTGTTGAATTGCAAGAAAATCTATATCTACTCTCAGCCCTGTTCATATTGGCCGTGGGTTTGGAGATCTCTATGGTTCCTGTCACCTGCATTGCAACATTCTAAAAGATGAGTCTCTTACAAGGCTCAGTAAGTGACTTTCTCTTATCCTGAAACTTTTCATCATTCCTCACAATCCAGATTGACCACAAGATTTCAGTAAACAAAATTAACCAGAACATATTACACTCTTTGCTTAAATCATCTACCATACCCAATAAGATTTCAGAAGATTTAAAGTGTCATTCCATCCTTTAAGAATAAAACAAGATTAGTTCCAAATTTCCTTCACACAGAAGCAATCGAATAAGATATGCGTCGTAGTTTCTGGTTGTCTACACATTGTACAGATTTCAGTATCACGGTGATATAAGCTCATAAAGCAATTTTTGAAGTAATAATAGTCATTCGAAACATATTTTCTTAGGCTCTACCCCTCTAGACCAAAGCTGATTAAACATGATTTTCCATTGTTTCTCACTTAAACACAAGTTCCATGTTATGTTGAGGTAATCTAGAATGGAATTCTTGAAACTTAAAGATTTGCAAATTAGGTTAGCGAATATCTTTTGGACTTTCATGCCATCACTCCATTTTAGCTGACTGACATTATTATTCTCACGAATACAAATTTTAGGTTATTGCAGAGTCCTACATGATTCCTTGAGAATGGAGTAGGTTCTCCAATTTGATTGAGGAAGATCATACTCACTACTCAATGAAGCCCAAGATTTTAACTGACCTTTTGCCAAGATATCTTGGAAACACCCAAGTCCTTTCAAGGACCAACTTTTGGCAGAAAATCCTTGAAGCAAGGCAAGGGGTTTATTTTTATGCTTAAGATTCCACCGGATTGATCTATAAGCATGAATCTTATTATTGTTTTCCACTAAACCATTATTACTATTATAGCCTTTCACCAGCTCCCAAGCTTTTTAGATACTCTTAAACATAGCGGTTCTCACAGGAATAATTGGGAAGTTGCCAATAAGTAGATCATAGAAAGGGAGCAGCTTCTCTTAAAGACTTTTGACAAGACGTGCAATCTGTCAGAAAAACCCCATTGGCAGGACACTTTAAACCTCTATACCCTGAGCTAGACAACTCCGATTGACGCCTAAGATAGCTCGAAACGAGCGGAATTGCGAAGGCCACAAATCTAAGGCAAAATCAAGACCAAAAACTAAACACAAAACTAAGAAAAACAAAGAAAAGACCTGAAAGACATTCAAAAAACAAATGCTCTTAAGAAGTAAAGTCAAAGACAAATCAAGGGATGACTGATTTCCTCAAACAAACATCTCTCAGAGCATTGAAAACGTTAAAGAGAACTCCTACCAATATAAATAAATTGCGTAGGGTTGTTTAATTTTGTGGATGCAAAATTGAGGACAACAATAACCACATATTTGATTATATTTATTAACATGATTAATATTATTTTCTCAATTATATATATATATATATATATATATATATATATATATATATTCATAAAAATTAAGGAAGCCATTCTTTCTTAAATATATGCATACATATACATATATATATTATATTATTAATTTGTTAATAATAATTTTGTCATATGGAAAGACTTGTGCTTATAATGTGATTATTCCGACTGATGCTACAAATCATCAACACTCCCTCTTAGCTAGGGAGGATAATCACATAATGATGAATTATGTCCACACAAGGTGTGGAAAGATATTACCTCAATATAATGTCAAGATGGCATGATTAAGCATATCTTTGACCAGAAGATACTCATACTTTAGGTATCATCTCATGATATCAGGAGTAATGGCCTCAGAATATCAAGTCGCATGATTTTCATCAAGTACCCAAAATGTCCATAAGGTATGTTCACACCTATCCTCAATGATACTTACCATAGGAACATTATATTCACGGTTTGTTTAAGGATGTTAATCCACCATGACACATTTTTACAATACAACTTATAGATATCTTTGTGGCGATATCTATCTTGTAGTTGATTGATTTACAAGACATATCTATCATGATCTACTTAGACAACATAAGATGTCCATCACAATAGAAGATTAAGTTATTGTAAGATCGTCACGTTCCAATAACTTTTACAACTACAAGTGATAATCATTTGGAAGTCGTCACTTCCTCATGATGTACACATGGCCCAAATAATCATGAAATAACATAAATATTTTCATTAGTATAATAATCAAATATGCTGAGACTCTTTCTCAGTAATTACAACATACCAAGTTTACCTCGGAAGTGTTTCACCTTCATTTTGCAAGAGGTTTTGGTGAGGATGGTAAAGAACGATGATCTCCCTCTCAATCTAGTATTTCACAACATTTTTAAATATTTTGAAGTTCTTTAGAATACAAGTTTCTCTGAATCCAAGTTTGAATTACTGACTTTAGCAAAGGAAGCTTGATGTTTGAGTCTGTCAGGACATTTTGCTGTAGTGTGACCATAGTTGTCACATCTATAACATTGTATTGTTTCTCTTTTACCACCCTTTGCGGGCAATGCAAGGTGGTGTTGTAATTGAAGTCCACCCTCCGCGGGCAATGCAAGGTGGCAATGTAATTAATTTTTAAGACCACCCTCTGCGGGCAAGGTCAGGTGGCAAAGTTTTTATCACCCTCTGCGGGCAATGCAAGGTGATCCTTTTTTAGGCTTGTCCTCTTCCACCCTCTGCAGGCAATGTAAGGTGGATCCATCCTCTGCGAGTAGGCATGATGGAAAGGTGTGCATAATAAGTTTTTGGATCCATCCTCTGCGGGTGTGCATGATGGATATCATGGAAAGTGTCCATGATGATTCTCTTTGACTTTATCCTCCGTGGGCAATGCGAGATGGATAGTATGGAAGGAGTCCATGATGCTCTTAGAATCCTCCCTAGCTAAGAGGGAGTATTAATGTTTGGTAGCTAGATCAGTTTCTAGCCTCACATTATTTTAATTAGGAGAATTAAAATAACGAATTAATTAATTTAAATACATTAATTATTTAATTAAGGAGAATTAAATAATATATGTAATTGGAGAATTAAATAATATTATCTATGGATGGATTAATTATTTATTTAATTGGGAGAATTAAATAAATAATCTATTGTGAGATTAATTATTTAATTGGAAAGTTAAATAATTCATTATTTTAATTAGGAGAATTAAAATAATGAATTAATTATTTAATTAGAGAATTAAATAATAATATATTTAATTGTGAGATTGGATGAAGTAGTTATTTAATTGGAGAATTAAATAATAGATTAAATTATTTAATTGGAGAATTAAATAATTTATTAGAGAATTAAATAATATAGAGATTAAATTATTTAATTGGAGAATTAAATAATTTATTTATGGTAGTTATTTTAATTAGAGAATTAAAATAATATAAATTGAATTAATTATGGGATGAGCCCAACTATGTCGTCAATACAAATGAAAGGTTTTATTGTAATTTCAAGGTCGGCCTTAGAGGCTAACCTTGCATTATAATTGTTCTACCTCATATATATGAGGATTTATTATTGTAAAACAGATATATACAATGCGATTCGAGAATCTCACACATGCAATCTGCTGATGAGTTCAAGGTGATTCTCTATGATGATAAATGCTGGAATTCATACTTGGCAATCGGAGATCAACTGCCCCATCAGCACAAGCAATTAGAATATTCATTATATGAGCACTGCGATATCCTTTGTGTGGGCAGCATTCTCACAACTTATCGGCTATTGCGATTTCCTGCTACTGCGATCTGTATATGTTGCAACTTGGAATGCAGCGATCATATGTAATTGGCATCAAGTGTGATGCTCTATCTGCACATACATTACTGTGATCTTCAACAATCTGGATGACATAATCAGTTCTGACTACTGCTGGAAAGACTTAGTGTGCCATTGAGAAAAATATGCACTAATGGCTGCGACTTACCTCTCTGCCACTGCATCCACTGCATTTGCATTCACTGTGTTTAAGTTCAGATCTGAATCAGACTAAGGAGAGACATTGATGTGTTGTAAGTTTTTACTTTGAATGAATTATCAGATCATCTTGATTGCTGGATTTTTCACCTTCGAGGGAGGTTTTCCCAGGATAACTTTGTGTTCATATTTTTCTCCATTTCGTTGTTGTTCACTTTAGCCTAAGGAATTTAGTCTAAATTAATTTCAGATTATTAACTTTCAGTCATACTCTATTATTCTCAGTCTAATAATTGCTCATAGTTTGTTCAAAGATTCATCTGATTACTAAAATTAACAATGGGATAAGTTCAAAATTTTATCTTATCGACTCTAATTATTAACTTATTGCTGATAGCTTTATATCACAATTAATTTCAGTGAATTAATTGTCTTCTATGTAAAAATATTGAACAACATATAAATTTATTTAGGTGAAATAATATTTAGTATTAATATATTAATTAATTATTTATATTTTGCAATGGTCGAATGACTTTTCACTTATTAATTTCTGTGTGTTGTAATGTCATCGACCCGCTTTGCATATATATGGAAGTGTGGAGTCATATCCACGAAGGGACATGACTCCATGTGAACAAAGGGTCATTTCCCTTCATGGACATGACTCCACTCAAGGCTGTCGACCCACTTACTTGCACATCGACTTGTTAGTCGATCTCCCCTTACGGTGGTTTATTAAACAATACACACAACCACATATTTGATAATATTTATTAACATAATTAATATTATTTTCTCAATTACACACACACACACACATATATGAAATAAGGAAGCCATTCTTTCTTATATATATGTATAATTATTATATTATTAATTTTGTTAATAATAATCTTGTCATATGGAAAGACTTGTGCTTATAATGTGATTATTCCGACTGATGCTACAAATCATCAACACACCTACCACTTGGAGCCAAGAGGTTGAGTGTTCGCTCTTGGGCGTAGATAGGAGGATTCTTGGACACCTTATTGTGATTTCCTTTCCAACCTCTACAATGGTTGATTGTTGGAAGATGACAAAGGAGACACGAATAGGGAGTGCAAATGCAAATACAAGGACCCCACTAGGTAGATCAAACCATGTTGGATGTCCAATGTGCCTATCACTTAGGGTCAAGAGGGTGAGTGTTCGCTCTTGGGCTTAGTGTGAGGATTACTTTGGGCCAACCCATCATGCTTACAATCATAAGAGGATGAATAAGGAAACTTGAGTAGGGAGTGTAGATACAAGCATCCGTCCTTGGTGAGGGGATCTCTAATTGGTAGAAGACATTTAATTGGTAAGGTTATATCTCTAACTATCTTACAATTCTTATATTAAGGGCCCGTTTGGTAGCTGGAATATGTCTGGAATTGGCATTATCTAATTCCTAGTTTTTTGTTTCTTCCATGTTTGTGTCCATTCAAAAAAATAGAATTGTTATGTGTATTGTTTAATAAACAACCGTAAGGGGAGATCGACTAACAAGTCGATGTGCAAGTAAGTGGGTCGACAGCCTTGAGTGGAGTCATGTCCACAAAGGGACATGACCCTTTGTTCACATGGAGTCATGTCCCTTCGTGGATATGACTCCACACTTCCATATATATGCAAAGCGGGTCGATGACATTACAACACACAAAAATTAATAAGTGAAAAGTCATTCGACCATTGCAAAATATAAATAATTAATTAATATATTAATACTAAATATTATTTCACCTAAATAAATTTATATGTTGTTCAATATTTTTACATAGAAGACAATTAATTCACTGAAATTAATTGTGATATAAAGCTATCAGCAATAAGTTAATAATTAGAGTCGATAAGATAAAATTTTGAACTTATCCCATTGTTAATTTTAGTAATCAGATGAATCTTTGAACAAACTATGAGCAATTATTAGACTGAGAATAATAGAGTATGACTGAAAGTTAATAATCTGAAATTAATTTAGACTAAATTCCTTAGGCTAAAGTGAACAACAACGAAATGGAGAAAAATATGAACACAAAGTTATCCTGGGAAAACCTCCCTCGAAGGTGAAAAATCCAGCAATCAAGATGATCTGATAATTCATTCAAAGTAAAAACTTACAACACATCAATGTCTCTCCTTAGTCTGATTCAGATCTGAACTTAAACACAGTGAATGCAAATGCAGTGGATGCAGTGGCAGAGAGGTAAGTCGCAGCCATTAGTGCATATTTTTCTCAATGGCACACTAAGTCTTTCCAGCAGTAGTCAGAACTGATTATGTCATCCAGATTGTTGAAGATCACAGTAATGTATGTGCAGATAGAGCATCACACTTGATGCCAATTACATATGATCGCTGCATTCCAAGTTGCAACATATACAGATTGCAGTAGCAGGAAATCGCAATAGCCGGTAAGTTGTGAGAATGCTGCCCACACAAAGGCTATCGCAGTGCTCATATAATGAATATTCTAATTGCTTGTGCTGATGGGGCAGTTGATTTCCGATTGCCAAGTATGAATTTCAGCATCTATCATCATAGAGAATCACCTTGAACTCATCAGCAGATCGCATGTGTGAGATTTTCAAATCGCATTGTATATATCTGTTTTACAATAATAAATCCTCATATATATGAGGTAGAACAATTATAATGCAAGGTTGGCCTCTAAGGCCGACCTTGAAATTACAATAAAACCTTTCATTTGTATTGACGCCATAGTTGGGCTCATCCCATAATTAATTCAATTTATATTATTTTAATTCTCTAATTAAAATAACTACCATAAATAAATTATTTAATTCTCCAATCAAATATCTTATATGGTGTTTTGTTGCATGTAAGTGTTCCATTAGTGTTTACTTTTCTACTACATTGGCGTTAGTGTCAACCAAGTGATGTTTAAACCTGGTCTGAATTGATCTGTCCATATCTCCTACAAATGTTTTGCCACAAAAGCATTGACACATTAGCCCCTACTTTTAGTTTTGGTTCCAACCCATCTTTGGTCAATTTGGATTTCAACTCGATCTTGTTCTGTGGAATGAGAATTGTCTTGATACCTGGTTCTTCATATTGTAGAAATCTTGATGGAAACATCTTCAATATAAGGAAGAAAATATTGGAGAGGACCCAAATAACCCACATTAGCTTGGCATTGTGCCAGTGACCTTTCTGATGCTTGAAAGCCCTTTTGATCTGCATTACGCTTTACTCATTCTTTGATGACCATTGTCCAATGTTTTTTCTTCTGTTCAGGAGATATGTCTCATTTACCATCAAAGATGCCCGACCCTGTGATATAGAGTGCACTGAAACTTATTACGAATTGTTAGAAATGATAACGGTGAAATGTTTAGAATCTTTGATGACAAGATATATAACTAGATGCAAAATCAAAATAGTGCTTCTAGAATAAATTAAAGTCATTTTAATCTAGGAAGAAGCTCTCTAAAATATGGGACATGTGCTTCACCAACGCATGTAGTAGAATTCATGAAATTCCAATCTGCAACATAAAATCATTGTAGAAATTTGTGGTACGTTATTATTTCTGGAACAAATTCTTCTGTCATTATTCTCTTTATCTTCCATTTATTGTTGTAATCAGGTAAATCTAATGTTATGGGGGAGTATGCTAATTATTCATCAATTTTTAATCAACATAGTTTCAATGCAGTCTGTATTTCTTAATTTTAATGCTTGCTGTTCTGTATTGCAATTCCACTAATTAATTTATTTCTGTTTGGCCGTAGAGGAGGCTCATTTTTTCATGACTGTCTTTTTGTCCTAATTTTTTTGTAAGTTAACCTTATTTAAAATTCTTAATCAGGTGCATTGCATCCACTCTGCTGAATCTGAAGATGGTGGAAGCAAATCTATATATTCATTGAAGGACTATGAGATTGTGGAGAAAGCTCTAAGAAGATTAACATCCATCCAATTACAACAGATTCCTTGGACCACTCTTGCTGTCATTCGTCAATTTTCTAATTCATCTGTGAACAATGAATGGCATCCGGCCTTATCAATTCATGCATCTGATGATGAAGTCAATAAGCTTCTGGCATCCTTACCCAAAAAGTTGAAGAAAGAACTTTTACCATTTCAAATGGATGGGGCGAGGTTTGGGTTACGGAGAGGTGGGAGGTGCCTTATAGCAGATGAAATGGGTGTTGGCAAAACTGTACAGGTCTGTCTTTCCTTCTATTTGTCTCTTTTTACTCTGGAACACATTCTTTTTTTGTGTCGTTAAACAGTGTTTTTCTAAACTTTGCAAGATAACTCCAAAAACATGGCTAGATATATTATTTTCCATTTATAAAGTTATGGAGTCTACAGGGGTCCACTCCCATGCAAATATCATATTACTCATGAAATCCATAAAAACAACACACTAAGGAACAAAATAAATTGACTTTGGAAAAGACCCAATCCACCTGATATAAACAACGTTATGAAAAAAAGTGCTGAGATGAAAACTGCACCCAAACAAAAAAAGAAAATCACATTTCCAGAAACTCAAGACATAATACAAATTGATCACCAGAATCTTAAAATAGGCCATGCGCAACATCTTATCATCCTCATGATTATTCACTATGTGAACTCCCAGTTCAAAGAAACTACGCTTCATGCCCCAAAACAAACTCCTCTTAGAGAGAAATGGCCTGGCAAAGTGACTTGACACCCAGCCTCCCAAACCAGACAAACCATGACTTTATCTGCGAGTATTGTGGTATGCACGATGAAGATTTTGTTTAACTTATACTATCTTATGAATTTTGTATAGTTAATGATATGAAATGCTAACCAATTTAGATTCTTTATTTGTTTATTAAATTTACTTATTATCTTACAAACAATCATGTAGAGGTTAGTAAGGAAATACAAGTAGGGGGGCAAATATAGATTCCCCTTCTAAGTAGACCACCCCTTGTTGGATGGACGTGGTCCTGTTACCTGTGGGCCAATGGGTGTTGTATCACACCCTTGGGCTTATTTGAGGCGAATGTTCGAGGATACCCTGTTATGCTTTCCTCTCTAGTCTCTATAATGGTTTGTTATAGAAGTGAACTAAAGGATGGAAACAATCATATATGGGTCAATAAAGAGACATGAGCAGAGGGGCAGATACGGATTCCTCTTTTAAGTAGAGCACTCCATGTTGGATGGCCGTGTTCTTGTCACTTGTGGGCCAAGGGGTGTTGTATCACACCCTTGGGATTAGTTGTGGCGAATGTTCCAGGGCACCCTGTCACCCCTACTACGGTTGGTTATTGTAGATATGTTGGAAATAAAACTATAAAGTAGATCTACATATTAAATGTTATTTAACTTAATTGCTTATTTAATTTAAGTTTCAACAACTATTATATGTTTAATTGTATAATACTATTTGTAAACAAATTTTGTTGTGGAATTGTTACTTTGGGTAAAAATCAGTTATACCCCAATTTGGGGAAACTATAACTGCTGCAAATTCCACAATGGCCAACCATTGGGAGACAAATAGAATCATGGAGATGTACCATCCTCTAATTGAGAGTACCCTCCTTAGACACTCCCCAGCTAGCAAAGCAATAATCCCCTATTTTCCTTTGCGGTAAATATGTTGAATTTAGATGTTGTTGAGGCATAGTTGAGTACTATGTTGTAGAATTTTTGAGGCTATCAGTGATGGCTCAATATGAGATAGAGAGAGGCTCATAGTTCTTTTGTAAAAGGCCTATCCAAACCACTCAAGTGTTTGGTAAGAACATTTGATCCAAATTCGTCGCAAAAGGTCATTAGGAGAGCCCTAAATTTGGATGACTTAGTGACTGAAAACAAATTCTACTCCAAGAATGCACCACCGATTTAGTGTCAGAAGCCTTCTAATAAGAGTTTTTCTCAACCTAATGCACTACCTCCAAAACCAAAGAAAGTCAAGGAATCCAAGAATTAACTACAAAGGAAAAAATTGTGCTTGATTTGTAGAAAGCGATAGCAACCGAGTCGCAAGTGATGGAAATGGACAAATACACTAAATTGAGGTGGTTTTCTATTCTTATTTTGAGGCAAGAGATTTTGAACCCAAGGTTATTAATGAGGTGGAGCATGCGGATCAAGGAGGAGATAAGATAAGATAAGATAAGATAAATCTATTAATGTCCAACAAAAGATCACAAAGGGTCAAAGGGATTGCTAAGTACAACAACAGGGGGCCTGCCCACAACATGGAAACCAAACGGTGCCCAAAGAAGAAAGCGACAACGGAAATGAAAATAGAAAGAAGGATCTAGTGGAAAAGAGTCCAATGGAAAAGCGAAGAAAACCTCCTAGGCCCAATTAAGGGTTCTGAATCTCTGTGAAAAACTTCCAAACGAAAGGATAAGCAATAGGACTAGGCGGAATCATGGGCCGCCTTAGAATAACCCTGGATGAGGATAGCTGCTGCCGAAAAGAGTCTGTCCTAGGTCTCACTAGTAGCTCTTTTAGGAGCATCTAAATATCATCTTCTTCGGGTTATAGACTTTTGGGGGCTTAGGGTGAAAGTTTTGATTGCTAATGGGGCAACTCATAACTTCATTGATGAGCGATTGGTAGCTAGGATGAGCTCAAGGACACAATATTTTGAGGGTTTTACTATTCCATGCAATGAAAGGATTCAATTGTTTGAGTCAACTTTAGGAGGGACTGAGATGCGAGACAACTTCTATGTGATTGGCATTGGCGAGACGATATCGAGAGTGCAATGGTTGCACTCACTTGGCAAGTACACACAAATTTATCAAAATTTGGAGTTGACATTCAAATTTGATGGGAAGAAGGTAGTTCTTCGTGGCCTTCCCAATGGTGTTTTGTGATGGTTTTAGCCAAGAGGATGGAAAGAGCTTTTCGTGGAGACCAATTGCCTTGGGCAATAATGTGCTTGATTACAATCCATCTTGAATAAACATAGCATTGTGTTTAATGAAATTCCTCCTGGTTTACTACAAAATAGGAGATTTGTACTGTCATGTCCCCTTTCTAGAATGGACATCAGAGACGGAGGAGTTGGCCTATCATTGGAGTCTAGTAGGCTAGTAGAGATGGATAGGGACTCATTTAGTGCATACAGTGACCGAATTTTGGCTTTACAGGAAGTTTGGAGCCCGTTTGGAGCAGTTCCTAGATTTTAGGGGATATCCCTACTTTTTAGGAGGATGTGGCAATTTCCAGATGTGAGGTCCCACTGTACCATTCCATGGTTTCAGTTTCACGATGACAGGGTGTGTTCCCTAGTTTCTAGGAGCATCCCTAAATTTTAGGGATGGGACTGCCAGTTGACCCATCTCGTTCGGTATCAGTCACAGATAGGTGACATGGTCAGACTCATGTTTATTTGGTTGATATGGGCTATCAGAGGCAAAAAGGGAAATATTTTAATATATTTAAATATTTCCTAAGTCAGTGATTAAATAATTTATAATAAGGTTATTTTTATAACCATTTCGGAGTAATAAGGGAATAATTGCTTCATTTGGTCAGGGATGCCTTCATGTCATAGCTCGTTTGAAAGGTCTCGAAATAAACTATTTTCACTATCCGGAGACCTTTTGGTGCCTTGAGTTATAACATTTTAATAAAGTAATGTTTTTCCTATAGCATGGACACCTTTATTTGGGAAAATATTATTTTATTATAAAGTGCTAAGTGTATTTATCCTTTAGGGTTCGATTTTCCCTTGAGAGGAGTTATAAAGAGATGGAAGCTTAATTGATGATTACCTATTGACATTTTCGAAACTTCTGAATTGTGGAATTGCTCTAGAGGGCGATTTGTGGCTTGGGACGAAATCCTCAAGTTTGGACTGTTGGGACGCAAACCTCAACAAGTCTTTGGTGATTGGATTGGTATTTCATTGCATTTGGATTGACAAAGGAAGTGATCGATTTGGTATGAGCATTACATCTTTTGGAGAGAGTCATTTTCAACCTGGTGGCCAGCTTATTGGCTTTAGACATTTCATTCCAGCAGCTCACGTGGGATTTAGAGGAAGCCCTTTTCTCATTATTGGACGACATAGCATTCATTGAGGCATTGGTGGATTTATTACAACATTTTCTTCAGATTTGGGGCACACACCAAGCATTCCCATATAGCTGGTGTTTATTCTTGTCATGGACAATATTGTATGTTTGTTCT
>MU226030.1:1067228-1078128 GCA_018584345.1 Thuja plicata
TGGACACCTTTATTTGGGAAAATATTATTTTATTATAAAGTGCTAAGTGTATTTCTCCTTTAGGGTTCGATTTTCCCTTGAGAGGAGTTATAAAGAGATGGAAGCTTAATTGATGATTACCTATTGACATTTTCAAAACTTCTGAATTGTGGAATTGCTCTAGAGGGCGATTTGTGGCTTGGGACGAAATCCTCAAGTCTGGACTGTTGGGACGCAAACCTCAACAAGTCTTTGGTGATTGGATTGGTATTTCATTGCATTTGGATTGACAGAGGAAGTGATCGATTTGGTATCAGCATTACATCTTTTGGAGAGAGTCATTTTCAGCCTAGCGGCCAGCTTATAGGCTTTAGGCATTTCATTCCAGCAGCTCACGTGGGGTTTAGAGGAAGCCCGTTTCTCATTATTGGGCGGCATTGCATTCATTGAGGCATTGGTGGATTTATTAGAGCATTTTCTTTAGATTTGGGGCACACACCAAGCATTCCCATATAGCTGGTGTTTATTCTTGTCATGGACAATATTGTATGTTTGTTCTGATATTTTCTTGAAGCTAATATATCAGATTGCTGGATAATCCGGGTATGTGCTATTTCAGAATTCAGTAATAATAAGAATTGCGGCATGTGTTTACATTTCATAAATGCTATTTATTTTCCATTTGTGGTGTAATTGTTTTATTTTCAAAAAATCTAAAAAACTAAAAAACACAAGGAAAAGACAAAGAAATCAGAATTAAGCCAAGACCAAGCGTTAGTCAAAGATTCAAATTCTGAAATATATAGTAAATTCCAAGGTCACCGGGATTGGGGATCTTTCATGTCATGTCCCATTATTCAGAGATACCAAGCGTTAGTCAAAGATTCAAATTCTGAAATATATAGTAAATTCGAAGGTCATCGGGATTGGGGATCTTTCATGTAATGTCCCATTTTCGAGGGCAATGGAAAAACAAATCATTATTTGATTATTCATTATGTTGTCCTAGATTATCCAAGGCAACTAATATCTAATTAGCTATGTTCCATCGCGTTTCCGGGACAGGGACGACGGGGGACAACGAGACGTGTTTCTAGTACAGGGATACTTTTGGGTCATTTATTAAGGGATGACAGGGGACAACTATTAAAAAATAGGGAATTTTTAAAAGTATAGAGAAATTTCAAATGAGCATATCATAACATTGATAAAGCATTCATCATGGATATTGTAGAAGCTTGATACCATTAGAAGGATTTGAAAAAGTGATTGTGATTCATCATTGTAGAAACTTTCATTGGCAATGTGCATACATATTATATTCAAATAATAACAAAAATGCTCAAAGGCTTTAAGTTTCAACCATGAAATGATGTAAATTGTAAACAATAAACATAGAACTACAAAACTATAATAGTATATCGCTGTCCATAATCAATATGCTAGGTCAAAGAGTCCAAATCAAGTAGATTTGATGCCCAAACCTCCTCTTTCAACTACTGTTCACTCGTTGACTAGCTTCTTATTCTTCTCTTGCTACTCTTTTTTGCAATGTGAAAACGATTTTTTTCCTTCTTTCTTGTTATTTTATGTGTAGATTAGGTTTTGGTATTGTTTAATATGGTTTGGGTGTCCTTGTGGGCATGACTAACCTTTGTTTCAAATTAAAAAAATGTGTCTTTTTTTTTAAAACTGGCCTACCAAAAGTGGCCTAAGCCATAGTGGATGACTAGAAGTCCCTGAGATGGCTAGGGGACGCCTAGGAGTTACCTGGCCGTCCCGGGGACTTTTGGTCGTCCCCTATTTCTCCGACTGTTGATGTTTTGTAGCTTCTGTTGGATAAATCCTATGAGATGATTGAAAATATATATATATATATATATATATATATATATATATATATATTATGTGAGATATAATATATATAGATATATATCTAAAATACTATTAGGAGAAATTAATATAATAATGAATCAAAGATATTATATGTATATATATTTATGTATTTACATAATCAATTGTCATTTTACATAATCAATTGTCATTATATTAATCACATAATAATGAATAGACATGTCCCATGAAGGGACATGTCTCTCCTTGCCTCATCCTCAATATAAATGCAAGAGATATCGCTGCGTTTGGAAAACATAGAAAATATAGAGTGCTATTACATTTGCAGCAATTCCAAACTTTAACATGGTATCAGAGCCAGACTGCAAATGTAAGAAAGTGTTTAAAGGGATGGTAGTTAGATTCATTTCAGAAATAGCTGAATAAAGTGCAGGTGGAGAATAGAGAAAATCATAGACAACGATAATGTGGAGCACACAGACTTGTTTGTGGTGGACAGAGATAAAAGTTTAACAAATACAACGACCTGTCTAATGATCATGTAATATGCATTGATTCAGCTAATAGTACGCAATGATTATTATATGTCAAAATTTATGTTAAACAGTAGTCGAACAAAGAAATATTGGCATACATTAATAGCAGTGATTTGAAGCTAGAATGACATCAATATATTAAGGATTCCTAAATATCCGTTTATATGCAGCGATGGAAACACATATTACTCCATGGCCATCGGTTCAGTCATAAACCACAATATTGAGTATCGAGTAGTAATTACGAAAGACATGGAAGCAGTCTCTAGTTAACTGCGATGTTATTAGCAATTATCATGTGACTGAGCAGGGATCACATTTATAATAGTGGCTATCATAACTTTTCATATAGTTGAATATGAATACTGCGATATTAGTTACAATATCGTAGTTGATCGCTTATGATATCTATGCTCCCAAGTAAGTCCATAGACATCAGAGATTATCAGGGATATTCAAATTAAAGGAATTACTAATCAACAAGAAGGAGCGTTACCATCAGTAGTTATCTAAAACATGGGAAGATCAGAGCATAACTCCATATTTTGGAAGGTGGTATCAAGGGAGCGAGTTAATCAAGGAACTCAACTAAGTCGAAAATTAATACTAACGAATCAAAGACAATTCGTTTATTTAAGAGGTATGTTTTGCTTGTTGTGTAAAGACACCATGGTAAGACGTGCCTTTAGAATGTAAACCTCCCAACGTATAAGAATAGGTTTGGTTCATTGAAGGAAGGAATCACATATGAGATTATAATATAATCGAACATAAAAAGAAGTTTATATTTCCAATATATGGGTATTAGATCGAATGAGGAATACTGATTAGAAGGGGGAATAAGAGAATCATCGGATAAAACATTACATAAATATATACTCATCACTATCAGATGAAAGGGAAGAATGAGATTGATATTCTTGACAAGGCAAAATATAAGGAAAGAAATAAATGCTTATATGTATATGTTTTCTGATTTGTTGCATATGGACCCTCATTGGAGCAACTTGTATCAAGGATGTTGATGCATAGAAAAGTATTTATTATCCTTGAGTATTACTTTATCTACTCATTGTAGTCTCTCTCTTATTTGTATTTGTATACGTACTATAAGAGCAATTTGCCTTGATCTTTTCCGGGGATGCTCTTGCAGGAAAAAGAAGATTGATATAAGATTCAGAGGGAGTCTAACTCTTCAGAGGTAACTTTGGACGAGGAGCTCAAAAGATCGATATTAGATTCAGAGGGAGTCTGACAATTCATCATAAGCATTCTTGGATGAAAAAATCAATAGATAGATATCTGCTCAATGAGTTCTTCTCTGTGAGAGAATTTCGAGGTGAAATCCCTTGGTTCCACCCTCTGCGCATGGTGGATGTCATGTGAGTTACCACATAACTTTGTGGTTACTATAGTAAGGTGATGATCTTACAATAGTCTAATCTTCTATCATGACGGATATCATATGGTTGATGTCTAAGAAAATCATGATAGATTATATCTTGCATGGTGGATTAATTTCCTTAAATAGACGATGAATATAATGTTCCTATGGTAAGTATCATTGAGGATACGTGTGCACATACCTTATGGACATTTTGAGTACTTGGTGAATATCATGCAACTTGATATTCTGAGGCCATTACTCCTGATATGATGAGATGATATCTAATGGTGAATATCTTCTGATCAAAGATATTCTTAAACATGCCATTTTTGATATTACGCTGACGTAATATCATATTCTGTGTTTATCCTCC
This sequence comes from Thuja plicata, assembly GCA_018584345.1. Classification (NCBI taxonomy): domain Eukaryota; kingdom Viridiplantae; phylum Streptophyta; class Pinopsida; order Cupressales; family Cupressaceae; genus Thuja; species Thuja plicata. The sequence continues at coordinate 1,071,358 of MU226030.1, forward strand.
CTAGCTAAGAGGGAGTGTTGATTTTTGTAGCTTCTGTCCGATAAATCCTATAAGACTATTGAAAACATAATATATATATATTTTATTATGTGAGATATAATATATATAGATAGATAGATAGATAGATAGATAGATAGATATATATCTAAAATACTATTAGGAGAAATTAATATAATAATGATTCAAAGATATTTTGTGTATATATATATTTTTGTAGTTACATAATCAATTGTCATTATATTAATCACATAATAATGAATAGACATGTCCCTTCAAGGGACATGTCTCTCCTTGCCTCATCCTCAATATAAATGCAAGCGAGATCGCTGCATTTGGATAATAGAAAATATAGAGTGCTATTACATTTGCAGCGATTCCAAACTTTAACACCGACCACTCTTAGAGCCATCCCGAAAAGGTTTTCTGGAGTTCTGCACAAATTGGGGACGAATAGGGCACTTCAAAATGTTGTAAGACAATCGCTTTTGATGAGGAGAGTGTTCTTATAGATGACCCCATACTAGAACTATTAGTAGACAAAAAGAGACCCTTACAAAATATATATTGTCATAAAAAATAAACCAAACTTTCTTTGCCTTGTGCATAGGGCTGTTATACTAGTAATCCTTTGTCTTGAATTTGATCTTCTCGACTTCCTTGATGTCCTCCATTCTATCCTGCGCTCACTCCAACTCCGATCGCCAAAATCTCAAGCAACGACTCCCAACCTACAAGGGCTTCCTCACGACGAGCTGTAAGAACCCTCTTAGGTTCTAACTCTGATCAATACTTCTAGAAGTGGTTTTTGCTTTGAAGTTTGTATTTTTTTGTATTTTCAGAATATATGTTTTCTTTTGTTTTTGACAATAATATTGGAAAGCATATAACAATGCTTGAAATGAGTAAACAACAATGCCAACTTGCACCGAATAACCTTATTCACTAATTCCAATGAAGTTTTTACAATGGCAATGGCATGCATATAAAATTTATTTGGAAACTAATGTAATGAACCTGGTAACTATTGCAGCTAGCAATTAAAACTCCAAAATGAACGCAGGTATTTGCCGAGATGGTTCTTCTCCTTGGCGGCCAATTCTGCTATATAATGATGCAGCAACAAACCCCTAACATGCTTCTCAAACACCCACACCTAAACTACATACTCACGTGACTTCCAGTACTTGCAGCTGCCTTTTACAAATTGGTATCGCTGCTAATACAGGCTATGATTTGCCTTCAATGAGACTTTTTTCACTTGCAATTGATTTCTGAAATTAAATGAAGCTTCTACACTCTAATTTCTGCAACAATTGAAATCAATCCTAGCCTCTAGATGAAGCCAAAGCTTTGGCATAATTCGTTGGGTGTTTCACCAATTCACTATGCTGAAAGACTTGGAAGAATTCACAATTCTTCAAGCTCAAAATCTGAAACCCTTGTTCCAGCTTCTTCTCCACACAAACATAGCAAAATGTACAAGTCATGAATGAATTCATATTCTCATATGAAGGCTTTTATAATGTTTCTTCTTCGCAAACTGACCAAGTAGCTTCTTTGTCACTTTTCACATAACTTAAATGCATTGGCTTTTGATGTAGGTTGACTTTCACCATTAATAATTAATTCATTAAATGCCCCCTCGTGTGAGATACTACTTGGCTTTTGTTTTAAATCATTAAATGATATTTGCTTTCCATGTGCCTCACGTTGACTGAGGAAAACATTAAATAATTGGCCCCTTTAATATTATAATCATTTACAACACTTTTAAAGTCACTTGACCCCACTCATTAAAAACTTTATAATATAACTTTTAATAATTAATTATTAATAAAGAATCCTTTATTAATAATTAATACCTCGAACTTGAGCCAATAACTTATTCCACTTAATCAACTGATGAAGTCTGCTAATACCAAGTCCAAGTGCATTGCCAAAGATAACAACATGGGCATAATTGACTTACTATAAATAGTAAGTCCCTCAAATTGAGCCAACTGGCGAATGAGTAAAGCATTGTGCATACCATGAGTTTGAGAGCCCCTGCCAGATATAGCAACTCCTCCACAATGACTTACTTGTTGTCCTCACGTTTGCATTCACAAAACTGACCAACCCTACGCAATTTTCTTGTAATTGGTAGGAGTTCTCTCTAAGGTTTTCAATGCTTTGAAAGAAGTTCGTTTGAGGAAATCAGCCATCCCTTGATTTACCTTTGATTTTACTTCTTACAAGCATTCTTGTCTTTTCTTCGTTTGTCTTTGTTTTGTGTTTTGTTTTTGGTTTTGTTTTTGTCTTAGGATTGTGGCCTTCCTAATTCCCGCACGTTTCGAGCTATCTTAGGCGTCGATCTGGTTGGTCTAGCTCAAGTTATAGGCGTTTGAAGTATCATGCTAGTGGGGTTTTTTCAGACAGACTGCACGTCTTTGAAAAGTCTTTAAAAGGTGGACTTTTTCTCGTCAACTGCACGGATTAAGAATTATTTTTATATGTAGGGTGGATTTAAACTCCCATTTTAAAATTTCACATCATTCTGTGAAGTTTGCTTATTGTTTTTATTGGCGATGGGCTTTTAAATCATGTCTGCATATCAAGTCATTGAAAACATAAGTTTGCATACAATGGATTATGTATATTCTTTAAATAGTGGACTTTTTATTTATACCTGCATATTCAAACATGCATATGTTATTTAAAGTCTCACTTTCATGCATTTTGAATGAAAAGGTGGGCTTTGTAATTAAAATTGCATTTGTAATCACTTTAAGTTATACTTATCCAAGAGTTCTTTATAACTTAAATACATATGGTGGCGATTTCTTTAGATTTTTCATATTTCGAAATACATGCAAAACGTCTTGAAAAGCCCATTTAAAGACTCCTTATGCATATGGTGGCGATTTCAGGTAGTTTTGCATATGTATATGTCTTAAAACATATAAGCTATGTGACTTATAAAGTCTGCCATTTCTTCCTAAGAGGTCACGGTTTTTATGACATGTGTTGGGTGTCGTTTTTTCAACCTATTGCATATCTTTTTCGAAAGTCATAACACATATTTCGAGTACATATCAAATGTATGCTAAAAACCCGTGGCTTGTCTAAGGGAGGGTGTCGATTTTTAAATGGTTTGTATATCATTTTCAAAACATATGCCAACGCTTACCTATACTTATGCCAACGTCTTCTTTCTTTAAAATGTAGGGCGTCGTTTTTATAAACAAATGCATATCGTTTCATCTCCATGTCAAGCGGTGATTTCCTCTCCAAGAACGATGATGGGGTTTTGAGTCTAACTTGCATAAAAAACAAGTAACATTCTTCCATAGCAAGCTGCGCTTTGGAAAAAGAAACCCGTCTAGGGCATCACAACAAGGGAGAAATGGATTTTGCTCAATCTTTCCCATGAATTTCGCCATCAAACTCTGCGTTTTTCACTCCTAGTCTTCTGGGATTTTGGTAAGTTTTAAAAACTTTTTCTTTTCTTTTAAAATTCGAAATGCATTTGCATTCTTTTGTTGAAAAGAGTTTGAAATTGATAGGGCATGTTTTTGTTGAATCTTTCCACCATATTTGCTGATTTTGAGCAATTTAAAGATGCATGGAGGACATTTGGCTCTCTCCTTTCATGACTCATGAATTTGCATTTAGTTTGCATGAGGAATTGTTCAAATTTATTGCCTATATATCTCTTCTTTTCTTTTCTCAAGCTAAATTCGAAATTCTTCTTTCATTTCCAGAATTTTGAGAAATTTGTGAGTTTGAGAAGATTGTTGTTTTCTTTACATTTCAAGGAAAAGGTATAGTTTTTCTTTTCTTTTCCTTTGATGCATATGTACATTTGATTTTATATGCTTGTTTCTCTTTTTTTCTTCTTTCTTCTCTCATTTTCTTCTAATTTGCATATGACGATGTCATTTATCCCCATATGCAGTTGGGATTAAAAACCCCATTCTTGATGGTGATTTTCTAACAAAAGACTAAGTGCTTCCCTATATGCAAAATGTGATGAAAAACCCACCTTTTCCACATTTACATGTCAAAAGACCTGTAAAACTTCCAACATGCAAGATAGCCAAAAAAGCCCACCTTTTGTGACCTTTTTTTACTTTCCCTAAATATGCACGTTCTTCCAAGAATCCCACCATCATGCTTTTTCATGGCTTTTTATGATATGCAAATGATTCTAAAAACCCCACCTTGCATATTGAACACTTACCCATGTATATATACACCCTCCATATTCATAAACTCAAAGCTTGTTGTTCCTTAATCTTCCCTCGGAAGCACTGGTGTTTCTTTTCACAGGCAAGTGTGAAATGAGCCTCCATCTCTCCTACAACACTTCCACCTTGCACTACATAGTCCGCCAAGTGAAATGTGGCCAAGCTCGACTCTGTTGAATATTTAACTTGCAGTATACATGTGCAAAGGGTGCTATCTTTTGCCATGATGATGCTGTTTGCTTTCAATGTACACAAGTTCCAACTCCTTTTCATCAATGCCACGATAATCTTTGTACATCCCATCAAGCGCCCGATCATTAAATGATACACCCACGTTTGACATCGTGTTTGCCACTCCATTCTCACTTCGCTTTACCTGGGAGATTTTAAAATCTTCAAAGGATCCTGAAATAGTAGTCATTCGTTTGATGCATTTATTCAAGTATCATACTCCTATTTCTCCTATAATAATTGCATTATAAATGATTAGTGAATCCCCTTCAAGGTGAAGTCGGGAAATGTTTAATTTCTTAGCCATAAGAACTGCATTGAGAGCTGCTTGCACTTCCACCTCATTGTTTGTCCTATCACATAGACGTTTTGCTCCTACTGCCAATAAATTTCCTTTCTAATCTCTGGCCATGAAACCAACGCTAGAATGACCCGGGTTACCTTTGAATGCTCCATCGAAATTCACTTTCGTCCACCTCTGTTCCAGGGGTTCCCAAACTTCCTTTGACACACACTGCTCTCTTGGTTTGACCCCACCTGACCCATTAACAGGCCGAGGAATTTTGTGAGAATGCCTTCCTGTTCTGTCTTTAATTTTCAGTGTTATCTCATAAGCATTTCATCAAACAGTTGGTATGTAGAGTCTAAACTGAAATTTCTGATTTTTCCTGTTCTGTCAAACATTTGCCTGACAATTGAAATTTGATGTATTTGTTGTATTAAGAAAGTATGAACCAAAACATGTAGCATTTGAAATTTAACTTAACCAAAATAGCAAAGCTTGATACATCAGCATTTTTTCAAACACTTAGAATGATACTAGTTTCGGACCTCCATTTATAATGAAACAATTTGTCAAACAGTTAGCAGCCAATAAAGCCAATCCTCACAGAGCAAACATATATGGTCATTACAACAAACACTTATCATCAAATGTAATTTCAGACCCATCCATTGAAAATCAGACTTTGATGCCTTATCTCAGATAGTTATGTGTAGATTACAAGATGTCTTCTACAGATAAGTGAGAACGCATTGAAAAGGGTCAAACTCGAATGTGTGCACTTGCCCAAATAGTCGTTGTATTTGATTAAATGGAAGCATTACCAGACTGTATTCCTTCGAATGTGCTTCAGTCCTATGTAGTGTTGCCCATTCGCTGCCTTTCCTTTTTTCCCCATCATATAATGATCAGAGAATCATTCCCAATCAAAGCTGCATGTCCAGGCATTCAGTCTATTGTGCATTTGGGACTTTTCTATACTTCCTTTGACTCCATGATGGGGAAAGATGTCTGCAAAACTGAGAAATGTACTTGCCCAGCTAAGTATCATGCCCAGAAGTCTGCGCAAATCTGCCTTATGCATGTAGGATGAAGATCAATGAAACCTGGGACTGAATCACCTTCTTCTATGACCTTTCACCTCAAGTTTAAACAAGAAGACAATCGAATCAATGGGGACCTGCAAACTGATCTTTGGATTGAAGGGAAAACTTCATGAAAACAAAAACTTCAAACAATTCCATTATCTCCAAACTTTGCCATTAATCTCAGATGTGAACAACTTACACCATTAAACTCTGCTGTGAATCCTGATTTGAATCCACCAATCTCGGAAGGTATGGGTTTCTGTCCAGCCTTCTCTAATTTCAAGGGTTTTGGTCCTTGAAACACAAGTCACTGATTTCCAGCAACAATGGAGAAACAGCATTAAAATATATTCTAATAACATATCTCAAATGAAAGGACGACCTTGCTTATATAACTCTTTAGTTGGTGAATGCTTGTACTTTTAACAATGTGGGATAAAACATTCTTTACTTTTAATTCTTTCTTATGAAGTAGCTTCTCGAACAAGTTGGAATAACTTAAAGTGACTTTATATTATAACTTAATTATAGTCACTTAATAATTCAATTAATGATATGCTCTTAATAATTAATTAATTTTTTTTTTGATCGATAAAAGGCCGAAGCCCTGAAAATTTTATTAATATAAATAATTGTTTTACATAGTGACCCCGCTCGCTGCAGGCGCTGGTAGGAAAGAGCGGGGTAGAGAAAACCTCCAGCCTAGCCCGGGACCATAGGTCCTGTCCTTATACAAAATTTACGTGGGCATACCCATTACTCGACAATTAGTGTGATTGTTTATAAATACAATATTTCCGTAGGCATACCCACGGCTCGATTATGAATCGAGATTTGTACAGATCTTCATGGGCATACCCATGTCCCGAGTGCTCTCGAGAATTGCTAACTTTGAAAAACAAGATCTAATAGTTATACATTAGATAGAAAATTTATGAAT
>MU226030.1:1080488-1097104 GCA_018584345.1 Thuja plicata
TTCTGAGTGAAGGAGCAGTTTAGCAGAAGATGATTTACATCCTCTTCCTGTCTTTCACATAAGGGACACCTCGTCGGACCCGCGAAGCCTATCTTACGTAACCTATCTGAAGTTAAGATTCTGTCTTATTAAAGCATAACTTTAATAATAATTATAATAATATAACTACATCATTAATCATCGCAAATCAATTCTGACTTCACCAGGAGGTAGCCCACTGCATTCTCTGCTAAGCAGGGTGCCTTACTAAAAATAGTAACGGTCCATCTCTATCACCCTTGATTTACTAAAATTAGTAAATCCATGAATATACGATCAAACAAAGTTGCTAGAGGTCATCACTGCGACTGAGGCCGGTCCAGGTGCCTTGCCAAATATAGATATGTTGGATAAATGACTTATTATAAATAGTAAGTGTACCAAACTGACCCAAACAAAGAGAAATCCCGAAAACTTCTAACCTTTGGAAGGGAATTGGCCCACTTAACTGCCAACCGGGACCCTCTAACCCACTGATTTAGCTTATGAGGGCCATTGATAGGCTAATCCAAACCACCAACCATGGTGAGCTAAAAAGGGGACATTACAAATTTATCGTAGTATGAGTGGATGGAGAGAGCTAGGCCTGCTAAGATGATAGCTGCTCTAGCAAGGCTAAATCTACAAAAGATCAAGCGACAACATAAATACCTAGAGCTTTAAAATCTTTGCTTGCATGAGGAGATGAGTATTCAAAGTCATGATGTTTTTGGAATGGACACAAGCAATGTTGGTTTACAAATTGAGGTAGGTTCTAATGAGTTTGCTATTTCTGATGAAAATGAAGACCTCAAGGATGACAAAGAAGATATACTTTTTTTTTTGATTCAAGAAATGAGAAATTTTCAGATTTTAATGTGGTACCATATATGGATTTTCAATTGCATGACCACATCAACACTGACAATCTCCGCGTGATTGAATTTGGTGATCTTGGGATTGTATTGGAAGTTTAGCAATTGTAGTTACGTGATCAATATCAACAAGATTTTCAACAGGTTGCATTGGAAGTTTTAATGGATGTTGCTATATGTCAACATGTTGAGGTTGCATGACAACCTATGTTTACAAGTCTTCACAGTTTTCTTCCATGAATGATGTGCTGATTTTAGGAGTTGATAGAGGTGTGACTACTATTGGTGATTCGATGAGCGTTATTTATACTTTTTCCTTGAGGATATATGTTGAGGATGATATTTCAGGTTTGGGTTCTCGGAATTCACATGATTGATGGAATATTGTAGATTGATATTGTTGTAGATTTCAATTATATTAGTGGTGCAACAGATTCTTGGTGAATAATTTATGAGATTGTTATTGGGTCCTAGTATTGATTGTTGGCATACAGGTTTGTTGTGGACATATAGCTGCACATGAGGGTTAGGATACAAGTGCGTATTGCTTGAGGGCAAGCAATCTCGGGATGGGAGGACTTGGAATGTCCCATTTTCGGCGGCGATGGAACGATGAATCATTATTTAATTATTTATAATGTTGTCCTAAATTATCAAAGGCAACTAATATCTAGTTAGTAATGATTAAATTAAAGTGAATTTTGAATTAATAATAAAATAAAAATAAAATCACATTATGGCGAAAGCATTATAATAATAAGCAAATGACTGAAATAAAAGACATTAACAACCACCGTTTGGAAACTAAAAATAATATTATTTAATGAGGCTTTTGGAATCTATACAGATAGGAAATGATTTATATCATTGAACTTTTTGAGAGTTTCTCACAGGTTTAGGATGGAGACCTGAAGGCACTATCTTTGCAGTGAAACTATTTGTCCTAGATAGACTTGGCCGAATCGACTAAATTTCTTAGTTGGACTAATAATGAATTAATGAGCAACTGGTCGGAAAATATTTTTTATTCATCCAGAGGTCAACTGCAGGAGAAAGCTGTGTTTACAACGGATTGGCAATTTACATGTTTCAACATTGAACAATAATTATACCGGGCATCATTAGCTTGAACTTTATTAAATTGGATTAATATTTGTGTGTGGGGGATGCTGGAGACTTTAATAATGTTGTATATTGGGCATCATTAGTTTGAACTTTATATCATTGGATTAATGTTTCTTTGTGTGGGAGCTGCTAGAGACTGTAATAATGCCGTAGTCAATGTTTTCTCACGGCTAGCTATTAAGTTGGAAAATATTAATAGTGGTGAATGTCTTATATGAAGCAGCTAACTTATAGGTGGCTTGTGATTTAGATGTTAATGACAGGTTATTTGTATGAGTTGGCATGGAATTTATGTGGGGTTTTGTTATCACCTTGGAGAGAATGTTTGCAAATAGCGTAGGAGTTTAATATTTGGCTCAACTTTGGTTGGGAATCAATATTACTGCAAAGTATTGCTTTATATTATTTGTATAATATTTGGGTAGTGGATTTCTTTATTTCACTGCATGACAACTTGCTATATATTTGGCTTTAAGTGTTTGAACTTTATATTATTAAAATGTCTATGTGGGGGCTGCCAGAAACTACAAAGCATTTAAGTTGAAATTAAGCACACATAATATCATGCGGAGTTGTCAGAGATTAATTGGTTTGCGTTGAGAAAAGACTCCAAGCCAACAAAGTAAGTTTCAAGGAGATGGCTACATGGTATTGTTGATCGAGCAAACATAAGGTGCGGCTCCTTGTCAAGTCGTGGAAAGAGCTTATGCAATGTAATTGTCGTTATTATCTCTTGAGATTGCTATTTAATATGGATGCTGATTGTAACTTAATCACTATACTTATAAGTGTTTGCACTTCTACAAACAGGTTTTACAGTATTCTTTGTATTTCTGTATTGTTGGGGTTAATTCCTTTTTCAATTTTGGGTATGTCGTATAATGGGTTACTTTTTTTGGAAACAATAGGAATAGATTCATGCAATGTCTTTTAATAATTCCATTGCTCATTTGATGTTTAGTATAGAAATATTTGTTTGTACACACACACACACATATATATGTCGTTATTCTCTGTGATATTAAGTTGCGCACAATATTCAAATATATGCCATTATTTTGGCCAACCTGAAACTGTTTGACAACATGTCTTAATTAAAAATCAGTGAGAAGTAAAGGGAAAACAAATTTCTTTGGGAGATACCAATGAGGGTTATTACAAGATTTCAGCATGTAATTGAGATAATAGAAACAGAAAAAGTTGGCATCACTACACCCAATTGTCATACGAGGTATAAGGAGGAGAATGAGAAGACTCTTAAGGAGTTGTTAAACATGGGACACATATGTGTTGGCTCTAGTACATTTGCTTGTTCTGTGGTGTTAGCTCAACAAAAAATATGGTACTTTGAGGATGTGTGTTGATTATAGAGTTCACAACAAAAAGACATTTAAGAATCACTACCCCAGACATGGGATTGATGAGTTGATAGATGAGCTTCACGGTGTGGTGTACTTCTACAAGATCAACTTATGACTAGTATAATATTAAATAAAGGTTAGGGATGAGGATAAGCACAAAACAACTTTGAAGTGTCATTATAGGCACTATGAGTTCTTGGTCATGCCATTTGGTTTGACCAATGCACCTACCATTTTTCAATCATGCGTAATCAGTTATTTATATTACAATTGAGGAAATTTGTGTTGGTTTTCTTTGATGATATCTTGATCTACAAGAAGACATGAATGATTTGAAGTATATACATGAGTTGCTTTGCATACTAGAGAAACATTTATTCTACACCGAAGAATCCATTTGTGAGTTCACGTTGATTGAGATATTGTATTTTGAGCATAAGATTAATGCCCAAGAAGTTAGCATGGATGAGGAGAAGATCAAGGCAATAAGGGAGTGGCCTAGGCCTAGGATTGCCACATTTCAGGGTATCTTATAGACTTTGCAGCTACTATAAGAGGTCTGCTAATGTATTTTTCAACTTGTAGCCCCATTGACAGATTTGACGAAGAAGGGGGCTTTCTCTTGGAATACTTAACCATAATGGGCATTTGACAATTTTAAGAAAGTAACGGGTTCATGTCTTGTTTTGGCTATTCCAGATTTTTCATTTCCTTTTGTTTTAGAATGTGATGCTTTAGGAGATGGGATTGGAGCAATTTTGATGCAAAATAAATACCCTATAGTATTTGGTTGCAAGGAACTCAAGGATACAAAGAGGAGCTTGTGTAATTATGTTAGAGATGTTAGCCATTATGCATGCACCAACCAAATTTAGGTAGTATTTGGTTTGTTGGAAGTTTGTGGTGAAAACAGATCATAATAACTTGAAGCTCTTTCTCAATCAAAAGAATTTGAATGACAGGCAACAAAAATGGACAAGTTGCAAGCCTATGATGTAACAATAATGGGTAAATGGAAGAATAATGTAGTGGCTGATGCTTTTTTTATGAAACCTTAATTTTGTGATTGATATATTTGCAAAATTGGAAAGTTTTTGTTCTTGGTAAATATGCCAATAAGACATTTGCTATTAGGATATTGAATAGGAAGCTACGAGATGATAGGTATAGAGTGTTTGATGAGTTCATTCTTTTTAAGTACGAGAATCAAAGGTGAAGGAGAAAAAATTGAGGGTGTTACATCCCTTGTACACTTTTCAAATAACTATTATAACTTTTTCATGAGAAGTATAAAGTTATTGAATTTACGAGGATTATTGATTAATGAAGTTATTTTGTTTAATTATGAGGATTATTGATAATTGAGGTTTATGAATTAATGATGAATATGGAAATTAATATTCCAGGATGAATAGTGTTATATACTGACATGATAATCTAGATGATTATGTTAGTTAAATGTTATTTTGGAATAAATGTTAGTAATTTCTTCTAATGTCAGTGGATGAACGAGAAGATCGCCTCGTGAAAGGAGGGAGAGTATCATTAGAGAGAGTGAATATAGGTGCGTGGAGAAATGTTGGAATTGCTATTCAAGTAAGAACCTATAGCTATGTATCTTGGTCGTCAAGTCACTGAGTTAGGGTTTTGTTACCCTTAGTTTCCTTTGGTCATTGTGGGTTTGGTCTTGTTTCATTATCCTAGACCTAATTAAAGAATTAATAATTTTTGTTTATAAGAATGTTCTTCGAGATCTCACTCTATCGATTTAATAGAACAACCTTTATATATATATATATATAAGTATATACAAAAATACATACATACGTATATACATATATATAATGTGTGCGTTGTATGTGAAACATCTTGTGTACATATAGTCAAATGATAAGGACTACATACGTACATAGATACATATAGTCGTAAAATAGTAAACGGCTAGAGGTATGTCTATGACGATTTTAGAGATCTGAATACATGGACATAAATGTTGGCACTAAGTAACATGAGTACGCACATGTTAGACCTATACATATATGTATAACTATATGATATATATACATATATGTTCATACATAATATACATATACATGTATATGTGTATATATAACTTAGTTATCTCGTTGATTTGGTTAGAAATATTTATAATCATATTATCATATATTAGTAATTTGTTGGCAAGTCTATTAATCCTCCATTGGTGGCAAAGGTAACTCCTGGCCACCCGTGTGACAAGGAGTTACATTTCTTGCCACAGGGACCGGTCTTGCTTGCAGATTAGGATATCATATTGCATTCGACCTTTGTGCTGGTCAATTCTTGACAATTTTTGAATACAAGAAACACGGAGCTACCTCTATCATCTCGTGTAGGGCCGGGAGGTAAAACCTTTGATGATGCTCTCCCTCTTCCAGCAAGACATCAAGAACAAATATCAGTAAAGGAACATAGCACAACCACACTTCATTTATAGGTTTCTGTTATCTCTTGGATATGGTTAGTTATTTCAGTTATTCAGTTAGTTTCCTTTCCCGAAGAGTCAGTTTTATATAGTTAGCTATACTATTGTCATGTGAGGGCATTTTCTTTAAAAATCGAATTTCCTTTATGATGAAGTTGGTTTAATAAGCTATTAGAATATTTTTCATAGTCATGTGAAAGGGAAATAATTAAATTCCTGTTGAAGAGTTAGTTGATAGAAAAGGTTTTATTCCTATGAATTGGATGATATTTGTTTAAAATTTTATTAGTTAAGGATTAGCATGTTGCAAAGGGCATGTCATGGCACACCTCTTGCTGGTCATCCAGATGACTATAAGACACACAAGTACGTAAGGGCATGTTTGTCATGGAAAGGGCTCAAAGTTATGTCTTGAGGCATGTGAGAGAGTTTTTGATTTGCCAACAAAATAAAATAGAACATGTATTTCCAGCTTGTTTATTGCACATGCACCCATTCTAAATAAAAAATGGGAGATCATCTCGATGGATTACATTATAGGACTCCCAAGGGTGCAAGGTATGGATTGTATTGATGTGGTTGTTGATAGGCTTACCAAATATGTTCATTTTCATGTTATATATTTAGAGCACAATGTTCCATAAATGTTTAATGTTCTTCTGATATATTTTTAGACTTCATGGGCTGCCAAGGAACATAACAATAGATTTAGCAGCTTGTTTCAGCAATAAGTCTTTTTGGTTTACAAGTTGAGTTAACCCCAAGCACTCATCCACAAATAGATGGGTAAAAGAAAATTGTGAAAAAATAGATAGAAGGTTACTTGATGAACTATGTGAATGCATTGAAAGAAGCCTACAACAGTGCCAAAACCAATATAAGTTGTATGCTAATCACTATTAAATTGGAAGGATTTTAGAGATGAGAGATACATTATGCTTGAGGTTGCAACCCTATGAACAATCTTCCCTCAAAAAAAGTGGTGTTGAGAAGTTGAAGCCTTGGTTTTATGGATCCTATAAGATCATAATGAGGATTGGTAAGGTTGCATACGAGCTAAAACTTCCAGAGAATAGCTGGATAGATAACATTTTTTGCGTATGATGCCTTTAGAAGGCCTTGGGACAATTGTACTTCTTGATTAGAGCTATGCCCACTTGAAGATGAAGGAAAGTTGGTTTTGGTGTTTGTGGCAATTGCTGATGCAAGGGAAAAGAAGTTGAGAAATAAGGTTATTCTGAAATATTTGGGGAAGTGGAAGAATCTTCTAGTTGAGGAGTGGAAATATTTACTTGCAAAAGTTTTATTTGTTTTGGAATTGTAAAATGATATGAATTTTTAACATAGTTTGCGAGGTAAAACAATAATATCACAAATATTCCTTAACAACTCAATTCCTTTTAAATATAAATAACCTTGCATTCTATTTGATTCAAATTCGAAACCCCAATTACAAATTATCAATACCATCTCTGAACATTCTGATTTAAAACGAATTTGACAACCATCCCAAACAATTTTATTAAATGAAAACTTGATTGAAGTCTCCAGCGTCTTCAATGCTGGCCGCAGCTATAAGCATGAAGGACGGCTTCTGACTATTGAAGCTCACACCACCACCAAACTGAATGACAAAAGCCCCTAAGGATTGCGGCTGAAAATTGCAACTGTATCTTCTTCAAACGCTAGCCGAAAACCCTCATACCATTTGCTTTGAACAACAAACTTGGCCCTTCATAAGCTCCAAAAAATTACACAATTCATCAGCATTAAATTGCTGATTCAAAGTGTCTCACAATCATGCAAGGAAAGCTATGTTTCCTGCCTGGATAAATTCTTCAAACCCTTCTCTCCAAACTTTTCCAAAATCGAAGACCAAAAACAAGAATGAATGAATAACATAATGAATGAATTTGATTTCTCCTCCATGTCTTTTATAATCTCTCAAAAAGAAATTGAACCCTAGCTTCTTAATCACATATTTCATAACTTAAATGATTTGGCTTTTAAAACCATTGGAAAACTTCCATATCTCTTTGAAATATAATACTCCATTATATTTCCCCTCTTTTAATGACATAGCATTTAAATATAAAGTCATTATGATTAATTAATGACTTGACTTTATAAAATAAGCTCATATAATAATTAATTAAGCGAACTTAATTAATTATCCTCACCACAACAATAAACTCCTCAAGTCAATACAAATGCTCTGCCAAGTCTATCACTAAGACACACTGCCCTCAAACTGAAAACTCTGCAAATGAATCCACAATTCCACTGATACCTATGCTCTGGCGCCCTTCTAAAAATAGCAATCATGATGATCCCCCAAAATAAGCACTTACTATAAATAGTAAGTTCGTCAATCTGACTCAAACGAAGAGCAATCCTGGCATCACAGACCTCCAGAGTGGAAATTGACCACTGGCTCTGTCACACGACCCCCTCTGTCATCCTGATTAGCCTACGAGGGTTATAGAAATAAGCTAATCCCATGTGCCTAAAAACGGGGACATTACACTCAAGGAGACAATTATCCTGCAATAAATATGCCGCAAAGCTCAATCTGGCGAGCAATTCTATAGAAGAGTGCTTTGTAATAAAACCAAAGCATAAACAAACCACAAATACACCCAAACTTTGGCGGTTGTCTAGAAGCCTTACTGTACACTATTACCAAAGCCATTATTCTAACAAATTTTGTTTCTGTATTTTGGTTTTATGAGACAATGAGATTGCATATCTAGGCATCTATGGACAATTATCAAATAAATTGTCTTTATGGAATCTCCATTATTCTATTGCTTTTACAGTATTTTTGATTTGTGTGGTTTACAATGGATAATATCTAGTGGAAAGTGGTCGTGTATTTTAGCTTCTCTAGAAAGTTTAGGAATATTAAAATTGAAAAATTACCAGCCAGAAATGCCTATAGGATGCTACATATCGCTAAAATGGTATTTGAACCAAAGAATTGAAGTTTAGAAAGATGTACTAGGTGGTCGCATATACGAACCTCAAAACTTGTTTCTGGTAGCAATTTGTAGAGTTCAATGAAGTTCCTGGAAGTATATTTAATTTCTTCAAGCTAGTGGGCTAGTTTTCTAAATTGACTTTGATGTGATGTTTAATTCCTTACTTTACACATAGCCACCCACTAGGAATTTTCTTTATTGTAGGTTTTTTCACTGTAAGATGACTTATACTACTTTAGTTTGTTTCTATTCTAATCAATATGACATTAGTATGCATATTGTAACTTATATGTATGATTAAATCTTAACCTGGTCAATAACAGTGTTTTTTAACTTAGGTCTGAATTAATAATCTGACGTTTTAAGAAATTTGGTAAGAAAATATAGCATGCTATTGTAATCACTAAAAAACTTGATTTGGTTTGACATATTCTTTCTTAGAAGAATACTGAAGGGATAATCTGAACAGAGTGCTTTTTTATATTTTCATTGGCAAACATGGCCTACAGGAATAAATACTTGAGTTGGAAATTTTGGATAAATAAGATTGCAATAATTTTCTTCGAAGTATGTTTCTATAAATATTCTGGATTCCAGGAAGTCACTTTTTATTTCGTGGCAAAGTGAAGCTTGGACAACCTACTACAGTAGGTGGTAGAATTGGAATATAAAAGAATATACTTAGCATTATTTTCTTAATTTACGTTGCTTGAAAATCCTTTTATTGTTACTAGCCATGCAAACAAAGTTGTTCTTTTTTCTTATATGTAGAAAGCTTCTCTGTTCTCATGTGTGATTAATTTCTGCTTTTGACAATCTAATATAGAAGAGAAATGGTTAGTTGCTAATGGCTGAATTCTCTTTTGATGATTTGGTTTTCTCTGACTCCAGGCAATTGCTATAGCATCCTGTTACATGGATGAGGGTCCAGTACTTGTTGTGTGCCCGGCAAGCATGCGTTGTACATGGGCTGAGGAATTGGAGCGGTGGCTTCCTTCTTGCTGTCCTGCTGATGTTCATCTTGGTATTTTACTGATAAACAATTAAGTATTTTAAATGCAGGTCTACAGGAATATAAGTTTGATAACATTTTCCTAATCATATAATGTGATGTTTAAAGCCATATAATGTGTCAGAAAAATGGTACTTCAATGAAGATACCAAAATTACAAAAAAAATACTTTGTAGGTCTTCCATGTTAATGATTTGTAGCTTCGGTCGGATTATTCCAATCGATGAAATCAAATGCATAAGTGGCCTATCGGCCTTGAGCATTTGATCTCTATCCTTTTCTGGAGACTGCTCTAATTAATTGCTATGATTATGGTTATCATAATGCATGATTAATAATTAGTATAATAATAATCATGTATGTATATATATTTAATAATGTATATTATTATATATACATATATACATGATCGAGACTAATATAATAATTATTAATCATGCTGTGTATCGATATTGAGTATCGACATTATATATTAATCTTGCTGTTTATCAATAATGAATATCGATATCATATTATGCAATTGATAGTAAGTATCGATCATAATATGAATCGATAATGAGTACCGACTTTGCATTAATAATAATATGAATCGATAATGAGTATCGATATTGAATAAACAACAAACATATCGATTTGTAAATCGATGGAGATTAGTTTAAGTGATCAGTCACGAGACATGTCTCATGTAGAGACATGTCTCTATCGGAGACATGTCTCCACGCACGCGCACACGCACACACACACACACACATATATGTTACTCAATTTTCACTCTGATTGCAATTTAGGGTTTAAAATAGGTGCATCATGCATAACGTACTTTTTTGCAAAGCCTCAACTATCATTTTCAGTTTTGTTACTGTTACATGGATCATATTTCTGGTTTTCAAATACTTTAAATAAAGGATTCATATCTTTTATTCAAAAGGAATAATTTGAAATTGTAAACCATTGAATAAATGTTTCTCTCACACAAGACCGTGAGAGTGATCTTTAGTTTCCTATGAAAATAAGAAGCATACAGGAATGTAAATGTAATAAGCATGGGATAGAAGGGAACCAACCATTTCCTGGGGGTTTATGGCTGGTGTAGGTCCGCCTCGCTTGGTGTCGGTCTGTCCTTCCCGGTGTCTCCTGATCCTGCAGTTTTTAAAAAAAAGACAAGGGTTAGATCCAAGGGATCTAAGCAATGGCTGAATCACTCCTAAAACATGCTTGCACACACATTATGATCCTTGTTTACACAGAAAGCCAAACATCAACATCAAAGGGAAATCAAATGCATTGCATCAAAAGACAATCTTTATTGCTAATTGTTTGTTCCATGTGCAGGTCTGAATATTTCCAACTTTGGTATGTGGATGGAAATGGGCTCCCACAAGGGTTTGAGCCCAACATACCAAAATTACATGGATTCTGGTGCAAAGATATCATATTATTAAAAAGAATCAGATATGCATTGTGAATTAAGCTGCAAAATTACAAGAAAGACATCAAAGGGATTTGTTCTATACATAAACCTTTTGTCTTGACTATGGGAGTCATAATGATATCAACCGAGCTCATTGAGATTGCTGTAACTTAATAGTATTGTACTTGCCCTCATGCTGCAATAATCTCAATGAAACCCAGTTTCTTGTAGGGTTTCATTGACATGATTGCAGCATGAGCGAAAATTCTTTTTTTTTCCTGTTCAGAGTCATTGAAAGTAAAAGCTACAGAGCTTACGAAGCAGAATGAACAAGAGCTGGCAATGTCAAAAATCAAATGCAGTAACAACAATAAACATATTCTTTTAAAAAGCAGCAACAATTATGTGAAGATGCCATGATATACACTTTGTCAAGGAGCTGAACCAGGGGAGAGTTTTTTGCAAAGTTTCAGAGGTCTCATGTTTAATAATAATTGCAGTTTTCATGCAGGAGAAGGCATTTCAGCAGATTTCATATTGTAAAAAATTTTCAGAGCTGCATGCTTGAAAGATGTTAGAAGAGTTGCCGATTTTAAAGAAGACCCATGACTTCATCAAGAACAAAACAAAATGAAACAACCGACACTTTTTTGTTAATACTTTTGAAGAAATCTGAGTCTCTAAGAGAAGCCATGGCTGGTGTTTTTTTTAAGGGTTTAAAGGTTTTCATGTAAGAGCAGTGTCCAGCAAACTGCAGTTTTTTCTTTAAAAATTTCAGAGTTTCAAGAGTCAGCGTTTTCTTTCAAGAATAGCCACGACTTCATAGTCAGAAACAGAAACATCAAAGGCAGCCATAGTTCCATACACAAGCAGAGGTGACAAAGAAGAGAGAAGGGAAAACACATTCAAAGCAAAAGTATATAGC
Source organism: Thuja plicata (assembly GCA_018584345.1). Taxonomy (NCBI): domain Eukaryota; kingdom Viridiplantae; phylum Streptophyta; class Pinopsida; order Cupressales; family Cupressaceae; genus Thuja; species Thuja plicata. The sequence goes on from MU226030.1 coordinate 1,092,661, forward strand.
AATACGGCGGATTCAACACAGTGGATTCAAATGTATATGTAATTACCTAGAAAGAAAGCACATTACATAAAAGAGACAAGGAATTTCATACCCGCATTGTCAAGTGTTTTCTTGCAGTTAAACGCCCAGATTTTTCTTCATGGTGGCCACGTGGGAGAGTTTTTTCAGCCAGTTGAAGTCTTCAGCAAAGCTGCGAGTTGAATCCCTTAATGGCGGCCAAAACAGTTGAGTTTTTCATTTTTTCCTCAGCCATTACAGGTTTCAAAACCCTATTCGTAGCAAAGAAGTTCACGTTTTCTCCAAGCATCAAATGAAATGATAAGCAAATAGCTTTTGTTTTGCTTTTAGGATGAAGACTTAAGTGTTACAATGTCTTTAAAAGCCTTTTGAAATCCGATGGTGGATGGAGTTATATCAGGTTTAATTAACTCACAAGTCATAAGAATTAATAAACATTAAGTAATATAATAATATATTACTTGCGTTAAGTAATATAATAATATATTACTTAAGTTAATTAATATATTATTATATTTACCTAATGTTTATTAATGAGTTAATTTTATTTTTTGCATTAATATTGTTATTAAACATCAAATTATAAATCAATTAATTATTATTAAAATGCAAATTTTAACTTAAGTCTCTAGATTCAATTTTCGAATTTGATGAGATAGGAAGATGGAAAGTCTAGTTGGGACTCTTGTAATGGGGTAGAGGTGGCAGTTATTCATGCTTTTAGTAACTATTGTTGATTTGGACTCTTTTTGTGAGTCATTTGAGTCTTTTTAGGGATTGTTATGGCTAGACTCTCATGGGTCTCCGTGACAGCTAAGATATCGGCTGACCTCACTGTATACTAAAAAAGACCATGTAACGACCAAAAAGAGCCGTTACCATTCCAACAGTTAACAAGAAGAGAGCCAGGGGGGGCACTCTTGTCAAACTGCTGACATGGTCGTCATTTGGCCTTTGCGGCCTGTCTCGAGTCCAACCAACTGGGGGGAGAATCCCGTATCACTGGCCTGAGATTCCTAATAACTGCCCATTTACCACTGCGTCTAGCCTCAACAACAAGGATCCTGGCCTGTTTCAATTCTGTCTCTTGTGATCTAGTGAGATCCTCATCTAGATAAATCTTAGACGAAAGAGAAAATAACTTTCTCTTCGCTCTAAGAACCCGCAATCTATCATGCAAAGAGAGAAACCTGATAACAAGAGTCCCATCGGGACATATCCAACATCTGTCAAGTGAAATATCGTGGATGTCGAGATGATCCTTGAGAAAGGATTCCCCAACAGAGGGAGGATCAGCGGTGGGGGGAGACCATGAACATGCAGATTCAGCTCACGTGTTCGTCTCACATGCTCATCGTTCATCTTACCCTGAACCAACTTCGCTACCCTTGAGAGAGGTGCAACATTAATTGTGTTATCACAAATAGAAGCCCAAGTTTTTACCTTCTCCTCGGTCTCGGTCATTAATGTTGAGTGTTTAGCCACTATATCCGCTTGTGCCGTTTTGTAGCTGTCAAATCCTTCTAAACTCCCAATGACCAATTCCAGGTCTGATTTGATCCCTACTGTTTCTGAAGTGAAAATAGATGAAAAACTATGTAGTAGCTGCTTTAATTCCGACACCGAGGTGGATAGACTTTGTACAATGGTATGGAGCTGGGATCTCAGCCTCAAGTTTCATAATACGGTCATGTAGCCTCTGGTAGATGAGCAAAGGCGTCTCCCCCAAAATCTCCTGTCATGGCACTGCAGCTTGAGTAATCAAAGAGATGAAATCGTGATTAGATTCTGTCGACCCAGTTCACAGCTCCCTTCAAGTGTCCACAGTCTGGCTCTACAGAATAGGTCGCGTGAATGGTACTTCACACGCAGGTAAGAAATCCCGAAGAACAAAAGATTACTAAAAGTCAATATGTGACCTGGCTGCAGGAGAAACAGGAAAGACAACAAAGCAGGCAAGAACCTGAGCCGACGCGAGTAGAATGCAGATTCGAGCAGAGAAAAACCCGATGAATCAGAAGAATACCCACGCGAGCATAGAACATGGGCAGGAATACCGACCAAAAAATAGTCATGACGCGGACGCACGTAGACAGGATGTGAACGCAGGGCAAACAAACATGTAATCCCCCGCGAAGGCAAACAAACTAAACAACCACCACGAGCGCGAAAACGAAAACGAAAACCAGGGCACAAAGCCGCGAGCGCGAGCACAAGCACGAACACACAGACGGAAGGCAAAGTCACATGCCTCCATGATCGCTGTCGAAGTCGCAAAGATGGCAGGCGCGGGAGAGTGAGGTTGCGTGCGAGAGTGTATCGGGAGGAGTCATCGAGAGGGGAATTGACCATCGGAAAAAATCTGAAGTATATTAACCTGCAAATCGATCCCAGGGTGGATTCCCCCAAAGGTGAATTGAAGTTGCGTCCAATTCCCAGTTTCCTAAGGGATTTCATCCTAAAAAAAATTCTAGGCATGAGCTGAAATGCGATAGATTTCTGAAAACAATAATCCATGATGATTGAATTAAAGATTGAGGGCTCCTTTATTAAATTCCATTCACTGTGGCATCCATATGCAAGGAGTCAGCCAAGATAAGTGAAATATTATAATTTCACTTTATAACATTAATCTGCCTCTTAAATTTATTTAGCACTTTAACTTTATAAATTGATATTATAAAGTTACTCAATAATTTGTTGTTATAAAGTCACTTTTAATGAATTTTGTTATTATTAGCAAAAAGTAATTTAATAATAAAATAACATTATTTGCTCATGAGGTAAGCCACCCAAATACCAATCTCTACCATATAAAGTATTCTCATGCCAGGAATATCATCTCCTATCGATTGGATTTGCCTACAAAGGTGGGACATTACAATCCTCCCTTCCCGGGATTGCTTGCCCACAAGCAGCTGTAAAGCTGGATGCTGAAGTATAGTCTCTCCCTCCCACGTGGCATCCTCCAAAGGCATATCTCTCCATCATACTAAATACTCTCTGATCACTCTGCTCCTCTACCTCCTCTCCCTCATATCTAAAATTACTGCAGGAATCAAAATCAATCAGCCCTCCTTATCCAATGGAGGGAAATTAGGTAAAGAACCAACACACTGTCCTTAAGCTTTCTTCAAGCAAGAAACACGAAAGACATTATGTAACTTACTCTCAAAAGGAAACTCAAGCTCATACACTACCTGTCCATTTCTCCTCAACACTCTGTATGGATCATAAAATTGAGGCTTGAGTTTCTCTGCCCCACAACTCTTGAGTGTACTCTATTTGTAAGGCTGTACGCATAAGAAGACCATGTCTCCAACCTCAGATGTCGTCTTAACCCGACGTTGATCTGCATACATCTTCTGTTGACTCTGTGCATGCTGAATATTATCTTTAAGTGCCTTAAGGGTATCCTGATTGTATTGTAGCCAATCCCGAGCTCTTGGCGCTCTACTATCATCCAATGCCAAGTGCACAAATGATAAAGGCATGACAATCATACAACGCTTGGAAGGGAGTCATACCAATAGACGTGTGGTACGTAGTATTATAACAATACTCGCCCAAATACAACGAACGTATCTGTGCCTTTTCTTGACCCGAAACATAGTTACGCAAGTAACCTTCAACCCATTTGTTGACTATCCTCGTCTTTCCATCCGTTTGAGGGTGGTAACTGGTGCTAGGGGTCAACTCTGTACCCACTAATCAGAATAGCTCCTGCCAAAAGATGCTCATGAACTTGCTAGCCCAATCACTGGCAATGGTTGTGCGGAGCCCATGTAGTCTAAACACCTCACAAAAGAAAAGCTCTGACACCTGGGATGCTGTAAATTCAGCTGCAATAGAGAAGAATTGCGCAAACTTCTTCAATCTATTTATGACATAGATATAATCCTTCCCTTGAACAGTCGGAAGACCTGTAATGATATCCATAGATATACTCTCCCACTTCTTCTCTGGAATGAGCAATGGTTGCAGAAGACTTGTTGTGTAATGTCCCCATTTTTCAGTAGGTCATTGAAATGATGGTGCCAGGTCATTATTGCGATCCTTGTGGTCTAGCGAGGGGTTTAGAGCAGTGAAACCCGGGGACGCGTACCCGGCCCAAAACCCCGGAGTACCGGGCGTCCCCGGGACAGGTACTTCGCGTACCGCCGCACCCCCACCGCCGCCCGAGTTTCTCCCCACCCCCGCCGCACCCCCGCCGCACCCGTCCGGTACTTCGGTACTGGTACAGTACTTCGGTACTTGACGGGGTGCGGCCGGCGGCAGACATGAAAAAGTGGATTTTTTAAAAGTTTTTAAATAAAATTTGGTTTTCTAATTGGTTCTTATGGAACCCTAAAAGGATGTGGGTCCCATATAAGGCCCTCTAAGCCTTCATAAGGCCCATATACTTCATTTGACATTCTCATTCATA
>MU226030.1:1114834-1143493 GCA_018584345.1 Thuja plicata
CTTTATATACATCTATATATATTACACATAATTATATATTGATATATATAAAGCCCTAAACATGTGTTTACTCATTCCTTCTCACATATTCAGATTCATGTTTACACAAGGTATATATGCTTTTATCAACATTCAAATTAGATTAATATCTTTCAACCAAGATACAGAGTGATTGGCAATTTAGTTCCCCTTAAGGTCAGATGGACATCAGTTTTAGTATCGAGTAAAGGATTGTTACTACTCAAACAGTATTCTACTAACATTGGCAGGTATTGATATTAAATTAGAATGGTAACCCAAACCACAGATTGTCTTCATAACTGGGAGAGGTATATTTTTTACTATACATCTTAATCCATTCTCCTAACATTAATTAACAATTTTTAAGCTATGATGTAATTGTTGTTATCTCGTTATTGGCTAACCTATGGCAGTGAAGATTCAGTGTATGATATACAGGAAAGATTAAACCTCGGGAGACACAAGTATTATTCTCGACAAAGCTAAGAGGATAATGCATTCATAAATTTTCTATCTAATGTATAACTATTAGATTGTGTTTTTCAAAGTTAGCAATTCTCGAGAGCACTCGGGACATGGGTATGCCCATGAAGATCTGTACAAATCTCGATTCATAATCGAGCCGTGGGTATGCCTACGGAAATATTGTATTTATAAACAATCTCACTAATGGTCGAGTCATGGGTATGCCCACATAAATTTTGTATAAGGACAGGACCTATGGTCTCGGGCTAGGCTGGAGGTTTTCTCTACCCCACTCTTTCCTACCAGCGCCTGCAGTGAGCGGGGTCACTATGTAAAACAATTATTTATATTAATAAAATTTTCAGGGCTTCGGCCTTTTATCGATCAAAAAAAAAATAAAAAAATACTCTTCTCCATGGGGATGCGTTCCTTTGACTTTTAGACCCGCTCCCATCCCTGGAACGATACGGGGACGCGCAAACGGATTTTTGCCGTCCCCAATGGCATTTCAAAATGGGCAAATCGGGTATTGTCCCCAAAACGCCACTTTGAGAGCAGCAGGGTATGGGGGTACGGCTAGAAGTCCTCGAGATGGCTAGGGGCTAGAAGTTCCCTACCCGTCCCGTGGACTTCTAGCCATCCCATATGGCCAGAGACATTTTTGGACTGCTAGTGTTGAAAAATAAGACATTTTTAAATTTGTAAAAAAGGCTGGCTGGCCCACAAGAACACCCAAATCACATTTAACAAAACCAAAACCTAATCTAAGCATAAAGCAACCAAAAAGAAGAAAAAGAAATTCATTTTCACACTCGTAAAGGAGAAGAGCAGCAAGAGAAGGAGCAACTGGTTAAGGAGTGAACAACGGTTGAAAGGGGAGGCTAGGGCATCAAATCTACTTGATTTAGACTCTTAGACCTACCATCTACTAATTATAGGCAATATATATATATATATATTATTGCGGACTTCTATGTTTACTGTTTAGTAGTTTAGTTATAGTATTTCTATTTTAATATTTTATGTCATTTCATTGTTGAAATTTGGAGCCTTTGGGCATTTTGCTATATGTATGCCATTTATTGACAATGAAAGCATTTGAATTTTGTTATTTTGTCGACGATTCACATGTGAAATCTCAATTCAATCCTAATGCTATGTATTAGGCTTCTAAAATGTCTATGATGAATGTTTTATCAATGTTATGATTGCATATTTGATATTTCTCTATATATAAAAATTCTCCTATGTTTTTAATAGTCGTCTCCTACCGACTCCTAAAAAATGGCCCTAAACCGTCCCTATACCGAAAACACATCCCTGTCGCTGAATTTTTTTGGAACATATGTATAATATAATATGATTATAGTAATAAGAATTTAGGTAACCTGATCATGACTTTTTGTTTTGGGATGGTTTGATAACCTTCTAGGTTCAATGTGGAAATCGTCAATAATATGCAACTGGATAAATAGCTTGAAAAGTATGTTGCCCTCAAGGTAGAGATGCTGATAATGGGAACATAAGAGTGTCATGCAAAGACAGGTCTGATTCATCAAACGGATGGAAAAAATTGAAAAAGAAATGATGTAAAAAAACCCTAATAAAAACCAAAGAACTGCCAAGAATCATAGAAAAAGTTTCTGCAAGAAATCATGGGCAAAAACTGTCATCAACAATGATTAAACTAAAAACAATTGTTGGAAATTAGAGGAAGCAGGTTAAATTGATGGTCAACAAAGCTACAAGGAAAAACTGTGTTTTTTATAGTGAAAAAATTGGGAATTTTGCCGATTCGTGATTTTTTGTGATTCTCCCAAACTTTTCCCAATTTGTGCTTCTTTGGTGCAGCTAATCATCAAGAAATATGATGCAACTGCTTAGTATGTAATGTCCCCTTTTGAGTAGTTCAAGGTAACCACATAGCCTATTTTATTGTTGTATGCAAAGATCAAAATGTTTGGGAACAAATTAAATTACTTATTTTAAGTGTCTAATAAAGTAACATTTCATGAAGAACTTATTTTAATTAATTTATTAAAGTGATGGAAGTGAAAATTTAAAGAAATATTAAAAGGGTCACTTTAGTATTGGGCTTAATGAAATATTAAAAATCAGAAATTTGAGAAGGCCTTCGGGAAAGTTCCTTGGGTTATATTGAAAGGACATTTTGGAGCTCATTTTTTCATGCTTGGTTTATTTTCTCTATTTCAGATTTTGGAAAGATTCTTGTGGATCAAAAGCCTAGTATGGAAACCCTCACAAAGAGCTACGCTAGCTAGTTAATGGTGGAGCTGCTTAAGTTTCACATGTGGATTCAGTGATTCAGAGATTCTAGAAATTTTTGAAGTCTTGTATCAAGACGAATTCCAAAGCTTGCAAACAGAGGGTTATTGTGGACACCATATTCCAACATAGTGTGGGCTTGAGAAGCAGGACCAAGTCGAAGAGCATTGTGAAATGGATGGCCATAAATAGTAGATGACTTGATTTTTGGAAGAGAAACAGATTACTAGGTTATTTATCTCATCCTTTGCTCACAAATTTGGTCTCCCTTGGTGGACATCTATAGTAGATTGAACTTAGTGTTTGCTGGAAATGACTGAAGTGGAAGCAAGTGGCGACATTTAGGCAAGCACTTGCTGGCCGAACTCTACCATTGGCTGATATGATGAAATTTGTAATGACTCGTGTATTGATAAATCTACAATAAACAGGGGCACAACTTTGTCTATTTGGGCAATTTTTTTATCATTTTTCTGCTATAAATATCTCTGTAGTCTGAGTTAACAACAATCTCTGGTAGCTACTTTGTTGAATATATTAATGTAGCTTGTTTTTATATTTTAAAAGCTACGCATTGTAATGTGGAATGAAACTCTTGCAAATTTAAAACACAATTCTGCAAACAAAGCTTCACATGTTGAAAAACTTGCAAATATTTTGATTAATTGCTTACAAGAAAATTAAAAAATTTGAGGAAGACTTGGGTTGGATCTTACATAGAACTTCACCCTAGATGCTCACGCCAGAAAATGTAATGGTACGACTAGCAAGTATACAGGCACGACTTGGTTGTATGGCAATAATTTCCCTCAATACTGTGTGGCTTGTAGATTAGAAAGGCGATTTGTAATGACCACCCGTGATTTTTTTTTGGCTCAAAACAAATGAAACAAGATATATTTATTGCTGATTGTTAGCTTCACATTACATGCATGCAACTCAAACTTACATTTACAAATACTCGTAAGATAGCAAACTGGGTGAATGAGGGACATCTGCTCCAACTTAATCAGTACAATAACATGAAATGGAAAATGAGCATGCAACTATCTAATTGAGTGGGGGTTTGTCACCATCGGTGCATTGAAGAATGTTTATAATATGTTATGAACTTCGAAAAACAATGCAGAGATCAAACTTGAGATACCCAAATTGTAAAATCTTATGACAAACATATATTTAACAAACCCAGTTGCTGATAACTGAAAATGATGAACATGCAACATCAAATCAATAAGAAATATCACTCAAAACCTTGGACGTCCAACTCAAGCTCCTCAATCTGAAATAGCATAAAGAAATCAGATCTTACTATACTCAAAGTGCCTCTTGAATAGCAGATTTTTGCATGCAATTTTCAAACTGAAGAAGAATGGACAACCCATTTACCCATGAAGAACAACTGTGATCTCTGTATGAAATCACCAAGTTAATTTCCTAGATTGTCTCTTTCAACAACATGAGAAATGATGTCTACAAGGGGTTTTGTCCTCACAAACCAAGAAGAAGCTGCAACCCCTTCGAAAATTAGAAGCATAACAATATCAAAATCTTCAACCACCCCAAAATGAGAGCCCTAGTCTTATAGCTTTCAGCTGCTTTTTCGAAAAGCACTTTTTTGCTTATTCTCTATTTTTTTGGGATTACTTTTTACACTATTTTTTTGGGAATGTGTTTTTGGTATTTTTTCGCGAATGCTTTTTTTGCTATTTTTTTGGAAATGCTTTTTCGCTATTTTTTGGAAATGCTTTTTCGCTATTTTTTGCAAATGTTTTTCTGCTATTTTTCTGTGAATGCTTTAATTTAATTTTTTTCGCCCATGTTACTTTTAAATAAAAGACCACTTTTAAACTATACCCTTTATTTTAAATATTTGGCCATTCCATAGTCCCCTCTAAAATAAATTAAAATAACGATAAAGTTAGATATTTAATTTAACTTTATAAATCAATAACCTATCGTTAGTTAATTTAATAACTCCAGACTATTTCAAATCCCAAGATGAGCATAAAAACCAACTACATCGATATCACTAAAAATAGCAACTGACTCTGCCGATGCTCATCACTGACTTACTAAAAATAGTAAGTATAGGATTTCACAATGCTCTTCTAAAAATCTACTCATTTCCAAAGATGGTACTACAGATCTCCTAGGATGACTTCGGACCTTGGGATCATTCTTGGTGACATTTTGGATCAGTTTGATGATTGTGGAGTTGTTTTGGCAATGCTCGAGGACAAGCAATATTTGGGAAGGGCAGACTGAAATGACCCCACTTTCTGGTTCTCTTGTAGTGCAGTTGGTGTTGGTTTTTTGGGTTGGTGTCAGGAGGATCAAAGGGATATTTCAATGTCACCAGTTTTCTCAGATGGGTATAATGAGCATAACGCCCTTCAGTGATGATACAAAAATCAAGTCATCTACTATTTTCAAAAGATACAAAAGGATTTTCAAGTGTTACATTATACTCCAAAGCTGCACAAAAACTAGTCACTTGCAACACTGAAGACTGTATAAACACAGGAAACAAAACTCAAAAAAGACATTCGAGAGTACCAAACGTATTACATTGAAGATCATAGTACTTTGTTACCCCTACCATCGTCACATTCACAAAAAACCCCCCATTCACAAAAAACCTAAAGCGCTAATCCTATCAGTTCCCCACAATCCTAACGAAACCAACCGCAAGCCTCCTCCTCCGAGAAGTTGGGAATGGCCCCTGCCGCTGAAGCAGAAGCTCCTCTAGCCGTTTTTCTTCTTTGGGAGTCGACGACGGATTTGGGGCCTTCTGGTCCTATCGATAGGCGCTGTCGACTTCACTGGAGTTGACTTTTGCCGCTTTGCTTTGGCCGGGGCTCCTTGTGCTCTACGAGCCGCCACTTTGTCGAGGAAGTCTTGGATTAAGACCCAACCTCTCCTTACTTCTGGGAGACGCACCGCTTGTGGCTGAGTGGAGCTCCATACAACTAAAGGCTGGACCTCCCCAGACCCTACTCCAATAGAACGCTAGGGCCCGTGAAGAATGCGGAGTCCTACACCCAACTCGGCCCTATGGACAGTGCCTTCCATGTCGACAGCCCACTTTGGTTCCAAGCACTGTAAGGCCACTGAGAGGACCTCCGTCTTAGAATTCCCCACCATGAGGCCAAGGGCCAGAAAAAGCTAAGAAATATCCAGGTTAGTTCGTGGTCTCCATTCATGATTTAGGAATTCCTCCCCGAACAAAGTTGCCAGCGCCTCCATGAATTTGGGCTCAACAAATCTAAAGACATTACTCAGCCTCTGCGTAGTGATTTCATTATGGAACGCAGGGAGTTGCTTTGGGGAATTGAGTGAAAAATTCGCCTCCATAACCAAATACTCTAACTTTCTGTGTAATGAACCGAGATCAAACTACTTTCAATGGCGAATACCTCTCTGCGCTACAGAACCTAGCTGATTGAATGTGAAGAAAGATCCCCGAGCTTTCGCTTTTAAAGAGGAGTTTCAATAGATTTCTACCTTCGTAATTGCAATCTTCATTAATGCTTGTCATACAAAATCCCATCGACCCTTATAACACTTGCCGCCGAATTTGTGCGGGAGGGAGAGGAGGTACTGAATGTATTGATGCAAATCTTATCATTCATCAATACAAGTGATACTTGCACTCATGCGAAACTAGTCGATGACACTCGTCTTTTCCTTGTGACGGATTTCAATCAAGTTGATGATTCAAATTTATTTGGTTACACGCCACTACTTTGAAGTACACAAAATAAGCTGATATTAATGCCCGCGCCACCATTGCTTTAATTGATGCTATTTTGAAGAGTCCCAATGACACTCCCCTTATGTCATCTAATCCCAGCCGAGATCAATTTGACTATAATCCTCAAGTAATTCGGTAGTATTGGGTGCTCTTCTAACTCCAATATTCGAGAGTGAATCAGCAAGGCCGTTGGCTTCCCTAGGCACATGGTTGATTTGAACCTTTGTGATTTGGTTAAGTATGGCTCGGATACTGCGGATATGTGGATTCAAATGCCAGGCCTCCATTGCGCCTTTTTTTATGCCATTAATAACAAGCAGTGAGTCACCTTCTATTATCACTTTCTGAACTCCTAGAGTATTTGCGAAGCGGGCAGCTTGACATTCTGCTGCATTGTTTGTCCCATCTAGCAAGCGGCAAGCACCCAAGGCAACTATATCACCTTTTGTGGACCGTGCAACATAGCCAGGGCCCAAGGGACCGGGATTCCCTTTTGAGGCACCATCAAAATTAATTTTGGTCCAACTCAGTGGTGGAGGGATCCACCGAGGTTGCGGATGATCGGTCGAGGTAGGTTTAACCCTACAAAGCCCATGAACGGGCCTGTATATATGTGTGTGTGTGTGAACCACGAACAATATCATTAATACAAGTTTAAAATAATTACTTAAAGCCAACGAAACAATCATGAGGCACGAACTTGGAAACGGGCAAAAGGAAGGGTACTACATCCTCCCCCATTAAACTTGACTTACTCCTGGAAGTCGCATATCACACATTAAACCAAGATCAAATCTCCTTTACCATCAATCCTCAACCAAGAGCTACTCATCTGCTCGACTAAAGAAACCGTCCAACTCATCTACAATGTTGTCCTCAATGTTGTATTCACAAAATTGGGGTAACCCTACAGAAACTTTTGTAGGATAAACTCTCTAAGTCGTTTTCTTAGTTGTGTTGTTTGATTTTGGTTTTGTTTTTGCCCTAGGATTGTTGCATTTTAAATTCCGCTTGTTTCGAGCTATCTTAGGCCTTAAATGGAGTTATCTATCAAAAGATATTAAAGAATTAAGCGATCAATAGGTGGGCTTTTTAGGCCTGACTGCATGTCATTATTCTTTAATTAAAATCTTTCATTAGTGGGCTTTTCATTGACTCCTGCATAACACTATGTGTGTATTAACATGTAAAATGGAAAGAAAACTCCATTTTTATATATTCGCATTGAATATATGAAGATTTAATGTAATGGTGGGAACTCTTACTGTATATTCTCTTTTAAAATTTATTTGTATTTACGCATGAGAAGCCGATATGCGTTTAGACATTAACTATATGCAAGGGTGGCGATTTTTCAAGTGATTGCATGTCTGAACTTAAGCTTGGACATGTCTTTCATATCCTAAATTCCGTAGTGGCATTTTTAATAGGCATTGCATGTTTTTAAATCATCAAAATTTACTCATGCAATAAGTTTTAAACAGCCCGTTAGTCATAGAGGTGGCGATCTTGGAGCCTTTTATATATTTCAAGTTACATGTTTTTATGTGAAAATGAGTTTCTAAAACCTGTTGTTCCATAGAATGCATGTATTTGAGGTTTCAAAATGCATTTTCAAGCCTAGGTGACAATTTTTAAGAGCATTAGATGTGATTTAAAATGCAGATATATACATGCAAATGGTCTTTTAAAAACCGTTATAACCCATGGTGGCGATTTTGGAAGACTTAGCATGTTTTAGAAGACATGTCATGACTTGCAAACATATTGCAAAAACTCGTCGCCACTCCAAAAACGTGCACATGGCAAGTAAAAGCTTGTCGCTGCCTTTGTAATAGTGTTTTTGACATGTTCTCTAATTTCAAAAATGCGTCATTATACTTCCTTTATGTTTCTTGCCTTGTTTCGTGGATGGAAATGCTCGTTTAGGGCATTAATATCGATTTCTATTGAAGCAAGCTACAGATTTATGCTTACAACGTCCGTGTTAAATGCCTGTCTAGGGCGCTAAGTTCATTTTTGAGAGGTAAAAATAAAGTCTTAACTTGTAGTGACTTATCCAAAGCCCGTCCAAAGGAAGACAAACAGATTTGCGGCTTGTTTTCATAAACAAAGACAACGTTCTTCTTCTATAGGGTGCCGTTTTTCTCATCCTTTGCAATTTAGTTTGCATTCTCAAGCTCAAACCACGTTTTGATCATTTGAATCAGTCTTTGGGCTCCTATCTTCTTGTATTTCAATTCCTAGTTTTGCCGTTTTTCACACAGATCTTTTCCTGAACTGCAAAAAATGCATTAATGATGAGAGATGGAGTTTGATTTGAACTGGTCTGCAAATACGCCCATATAGAGCTGTGTTTTGGAGTTCTTCCAGATTTCAAGACTATTTTCCTTCTCTATGGGTTTGCTGTAGCATTTTGAGTATTTCCTTCAGATTTTTATGTTGGAAAGATAATTGTGGAGGCCACCACAGGCAAAGCGATGCTGTTGAGAATTGAAGAGATGGACATACAAAGTGCATTGGTAGAAGCATATAGAGGCATGGGAATATCAGAATGATAATGGATAGTGATGTATTGAAAGTCAATAAACAACGACCAAATGTTATAAGCAAGAGACAATGAGATGTGACAAATGGGGATGTAAGAGATTTTTCAAACAATCATCAAAATATTGTTAATAAGGGTTCTTGCAAGCATATGAAGTGGTTTCAATAAATAAAATTTTTAGACGCATATTCACATTTTCCCACATGTCCGAAGCCTTCATTATACCTATTCCAAGTGTGATATATGGCGAAGAAATTTCAATGTGTGAAACATAAAGTAAGAGAGCAGTCCAATGATTACAGATAGCGGGCATCGTACAAAGATTCCTTTCATTTGAAGTCAAAAGGCATAGAGATCTCCATGGCATATATTGTATCAATCAGGATAGATTTTGCAAATCTCAAATGAAGTACAAGAAAAGTTTTTTCCCTTCATTTGCAAGCTGTGATTAATATGAGCTTCCCCTCAAGTGATGTAAATTCATATTGCAAGCGACATTAAATTTCTTCCAAAAGTTGCAAGGCTCTTCCTAAGCTTCGAATTATTCAATCATAATGATAATTTCAAGTTTTGGAAACATTATCGCAAAAAGAAAGTTCTACCACAATAGTGGATGAGTTCTTCCCATGTCCTTTTCAAATTGATAATGACTCTTCCAAGTCTTGAAAGGCATATTTTACACTGGCAAAATATCAAGTTCTTCCCAAAAGTTATAGTTAATTTTCTCAAAATTTGGTTCTTCAAAATACGGCATATGGCGTTCTTCCCAACATGTAATTGGGTTTCAAAATCATGATTATGAATTCCAAGGTTGCAGAAGCATATGAAGCAGGAACAACCGCATGACGGAGCCATACAAGGAAACGAACGAGTGATGAAATGATTGTGGGCATAAAATGCCTTCAAGACAGAGATGGCCATGAAACATGAAAAGGTTCTTTTTAATAAAGACTTTTGTGATGCAAAATGATCCAAAATGCAGGTTCTAGTTCAAGGTGCGTTCACCAAAGCAAAACACATCAATCATCGGGCATCTTGTAGCACCATGAAGACCGAAAAAGGATGATGTAATAGGAGTCGTGTCTTGTCAGACACTTAGTCATTTTCACATGCTTTATAAATAGGTGTAGTTTTGTTGACAAAATACATGTAATTGGGTAATAAGTTGTAATTGCATGTGATAGTATTACGTGCAAAGCTGTAACATGTATTCAGACTACAAATGCATTAGGCTTTGTAGTCTTGAATAAGTCAAAGGTAGTTAAGGGTTTCCCCTTCTTTCTCCACCTTTTTCTCAAACCCTCATTTATAAATAAAGGAGGGGGCTCATTGTATTTTTCATCTTTTGGCAATGCAAGAAACTTCTGCCAGTTTGTATATGCACTCTAAGACTTTGAGCTTTGTTGTAAATTCTATTGCTTTCAATAAAAGAGGCAGGTTGTTTTGAGACTTTGTGCCAATCCAAACTGTTATGTGACGACATTTTGTTGAGTTGATCGTGAGTTTTGGTGCTTTGTTCAAGAGGGATTTGAATTCAATTATGCAGACTTTGAGTTGCCTATTGCATTCAGAGTTATAATTCAATTCGAATTGTGAAGATTTTCTGCTTCAGAAGGAAGAATTACTGTAATTGTTAGTGACTGCAATACTTGAAATTGAAAGACTTTGTACTTTAGTAGTAAGTATTTTTATTTAAGTGTGTGGATTTTCAGTAAGAGACTTTGTGCCTTACTGTTTATTCATATTATAGAATCTCCATTCGGAATAAGCACATGAGACTTTGGGTTCCAGTATCTATTCTACCTAGTATAAAGAAGATTGTTGTCTTTTGGTGTTGTTCTTACGTCAACCCTTGAGTCACCGATATTATCGTAGCAATAGGTATCTTTTTGTTAAGTTGAAAGTTGTAGTTGTTTGTAAACCATTCCTGAAAAAAGAGGAATTGATTGGATGAACCGCCCTTTTTGTAATTTCAGTTAAAATCCTATTGAAGCCACCTACGGTAAGAAGGGAGCCTCCCCTATTGCTGAGAGGAGAGAGAAATCTCATTCAACGTTGTCTAAAGTCATAATTTGGTAAGTTGTAGTCATAGTGACTTACAATTTTTTTAGCCAACATGCAAATCGAAATTCGTTCTCATATGTGATTTGATTGGAGAGTGGAGAGCGGTGCTAACATTCATTATTACAACTCGAAAGTCCTCTAAAAGATGAACCATAGCATAAAGAAGTTTGTGGTCCTGGACCAACTCCAAAGGTAAAATGTTAAAGCTTACAACACAAACCTTCATAGGCTGAAATCCATGAGTTTGCAAGATCTAAAATAAATAATAACTACTGTTGTACACGACTAAAATCAGGGAAATACAATTTGATTTAAGTACTCTACATAGAGAACAAGAATAGGACCAATGAATTCTCCAATTGTGAGAATGAAAGTTGAGCATTGCAATGCTCAAAAATAACTTGGGAGTGGCTAGAAAACACCTCCAAACAATCTCCAACTGAAAATCTTTACTTGAGAAATAAAATTGTATCAACTCCCTTGAAGGAGAGTAGACTATAAAGTGAAGTGACTGATTTGCAACTCCACATAAAACTCCAAACAAAAAAAGTGATATATTATTTGTTGAAGAATACTTAGAAAAGTGGCCATGCTATGAATGCTCCAATCTATACGAGATCAAAGGGAGGTTCTACTGCCTATTTAGGGAGGCGCGGTTGCTTTACACCTTCAAATATATAGACCAAAGATGCCTTGCCCTTTACTTTCAGGAAGCCCTTAGGCTTCAGGACCACACACTTCAGTACCAACATCTTGCGACGCCTCCACCTTGTCAGCTTATTACTTCCTTCTTCATACGGATTCATTTAGCGCATGGTACCAAGCGTCGGTTCGGGCCCGTCACTTATTCCAGATCTGTGAGGTCTAGGACAGGATCCTTTTTGCAGCAGCAATCCTCATCTAGGGTCACTCCAAGGCGGCCCATGATTCCGACTAATCATATTGCTTATCCTTTAATTCAGAAGTTCTTCCCGGTGGTTTGGAACCCTTAATTGGGTTTAGGAGGGTTTGTTTTCTTCTCCATTGGACTCTTTTCCATTGGACCCTTCGTTCTGTTTTTACTTCAATTGTTGCTTTCTTCTTTGGGCGCCGTTTGGTGTCGCTGCTGTGAGGTGGCCCTTTTTGATGTACTTGGCAATCCCTTTGACCCTTTTGTGGTCTTTGGTTGGACATTAATAGATTTATCTTATCTTATCTCCAATCCATTTGTAAATGAACAAATGGAATCCCAAGATGGTTGGTAAGGAACATAACAACTCCTTTAAATTTGAAACTTTGATCCTTATTTATCGAAAGGTCACTCCTATGACTCCCAATGATGTCTGTCAATTCTTTTTGAGAATTCCAAGCATGGACACCCAACCAAGAATAATCTCCTACATTTCTAGGAAGGTGCAAACCAAGACTCCAAGTGCCATCCAAATCAACATGCACATCATGGAATTTTGTGACTTCTTTATTAATCCCTTGTAGCCTATCCATGAAAGCATCTAAAACTAAAGTGCAAGGAGCAATAGTAGTCTACAAATCCAATCCCAAAGAAAGATTGGTAGTATATATAACATCGCTCAATGCAAAGCATGAATTGTCAAGTATGTAGATGTCATATTTATGTCCTTTTTCTCAAAATGCACATAAAAAACAAGCTGGAAACTACCTTTTTACTGTTTAGAAATTTTCGGCAAGCTCGGGAACAAGTTTTGGAAACCTTTTAAAATTTGAGATTTGAAGACTCCAAGAATCAATACATTCCATGAAGAAACCACATCTCCTATTGTCATAACACTCCTTATGCACTCCCCATCAATCTCCTCATTTGCATATCTCATATCTGGTTGTCTCCCGTGAGAGTAACCAATCATCTCATAATGTGAACCTAGTTCAATGGTAGGCTGAAAACCAAACTTCAACTGAATTTTCTCCTAGATCCCACACATTATTTTCATCAAGTGCAGCACTACAACCAAGAGTTGTTCCATCATCCAACTTAAAAGTGGATTGTCATATGTCTTCTCTACATCCGCCTCAAACAATGGGTTATCATTGAACACCGCAAATTGATTCTTCCAATCATATTCATGCAAATCAGGATAACTGCTGCTATGATGAATATCAAAATTAGAATTGTTTTACCTTTCATCAATGACTCCAAGGTTGTCCCAAGTGTCTCGTGCATCCTCATTATCATTTTCAGTATTATATTTTGGATCTAAATCATCAAAGTTCCTAAAGTTCTGCTCAAAGTTAGCCCCATGCAAAGATAAATCAGATTTTGTTTCAAGATGTTCATCACAATCATCAATGCTATCCTCCATACTTGCATTTTGATAAAAAATCAGAACATCATCACAATCAAAACAAAATTCGTCTTGTGTAGGATCTCCCTCATACATAGGTACCAACACACCCGAATCCCATGTGTCAAAAGGTGATTGCTTTGTTTAGAAATAAAGTGCTTATTGTCCTCCTCATGAGTGGTTACCTCTATGAGAGAGTCACTCCTAGGCTCACTAGCACTGATGTCTTCATAAACACTCCTCTCCAAAGGTTGTGCATGATTATCAAACCTATATCTATCTGAACCATAATCACTGGAAATTTCTGAACTCTTTCCCAAGGCTGCTGTTTTGTCTTTCTCTTCATGCACAAACTCGTCAACAATAGCGACATGGATTTCCAAGGGGTTGTTTTGAAACTCTGTTGCATGGTCTGTATGTATCAAGGCACTATCTCTATTCGAATGATCTTCTATGAACCTCTTTTCATTTGTTTGTTTCTCATTGTTTCGTGCACTAAAAGAATTTTTTCAGATTTCTTCTTAACATCAAATAGAGACTTTACCCATTTGGGATGCTTATGCACTTATGCAATCGTTTTAAAGTCTTGCCATAAACTTGGTTCTCCTCAAAATTGACATGCAACTGATAAACCCAACAGGCTGATAGGAAAACCAGCTTTGATACCGCTATAATGACCACCCCTATTTTTTTTTGGTTGAAACAATGAAACAAGATATATCTATTGCTGATCGTTGGCTTCAGATTACATGCATGCAGCTCAAACCCACATTTACAAATACTCTTAAGATAACAAACTGGTTGAGTGAGGTATAGTTGCTCAAACAACAATATATAAAGTACCAAACAAAAGAAAATTTGTCACTTAAAGCACCCAAAAAGAGATATGACATGGACTGATATGGTACGACCCTAGCAATAGTAAGAAATTCCTCCACTTGCCCACCTATCACATTGAAACTCCAACAAGGTTGATAATTAAAGAAATCACACGAAAATATAGATTGCAATATAGCCTGTAAATTTTAAATTGACGGAAGTATTGTGACTGACACGTCATCTAGAAGTGATGAAATCGAAAGTGCGATAACTATGAGCTTGAAAGTTGAAATAACATCTTAATTGGTTATGGTCTGGCATTCAAAAATATGTTTTAAGCTTGCTACAAATTGACCAAACGCAACAACATTGCACTCAATTTCAATAAATCATCGCAGCAAATTTCTTTTTTGAAAAACTCGGAAAAAGAAATTGTATTATCAAAAAGCTAAAAATTGTAAAAAGAAAGAGAAAACCTATTATTTTTTAATTTGAAGACATTTTAATAGCATAGAGTTGCAAAGAAAGAATAAAAGTGAGAGTAGGGATGTAAGGTGACAATCTTTAGCCTGGTTGAAGGGCAATGCCTCTCACAAGGGTTTAAGTGTAGTGCCTTGAGGGATGGTGCTCCTTGTGTGTAATAACCCCAATGAGCTATAACTTCAATGTTGGATGTTTGACATTTGGGCAAACACTTCGTAGGCAAGCTCTGATACCACTGTACTAACCCCAACGGGCTATAACTTCAATGTTGGATGTTTTACATTTGGTCAAACACTTCGCAGGCAAGCTCTGATACCACTGTAAGAACCCTCTCCAAGCGGATTCTTGTAAATACAAATTTTCTGCCTTGTTTGTGTTTGTTTTGATGAATGAATGTGATATATATGCAATGTTTGATATGACAATATAATGCAGCAAATAAAAGATATTACAATAATAATTTTCAAACTCAAATATGAAATTGCATTGAAAATACACAGCTGAAAATTCCAGTTTTTTATACCAGCTTGAATACTCAGAATTTTCACAAAATAATGACAACCCAGTTCATTAAATAACCCCTATTATATAAAACAACAATACCTAGAAAATCTAGGAGTTACAATTAATGAAGTCACATGTAACACATGCCTGGAAACCCTCTGAAAGGATGAATAACAACAACAAATGAATTCTTCAACAACAAATGCTTGTAATCTGATTTATAATTGCAACAATAATAGATTTTAGATTTGCAGCTGATAAACCTTCAAACACATGCTCAAACCCTCATTCAAAATCTTCAAAACTTCACCAATTAAGCTCAAACATGGCTTCTGTATAAAGCCATCGCTGGATTGCACAATTAGTTGTATGTTTCACCAATTCAAAGTGCTCAAGCCTGTATAGAATTCACAATTCCACCACGCTGAAAATTCTTCAAACCCTTGTTTCTTCACTTCACCCAAATCAACAAAAGCAAATGCACAATAGAATGATGAAAAAGAACTCATGTGAGTCTTTTATAACTTTTGTGGAAGAACTCACACACTCTTCCAGCCAATGATTAAATACTAATTTTGCCACTAAAATAATACTAACTCCCAAAATACTTATTCTTTAAATATGTCGTCTGAAACAGGAGTCACACCTAATATTTCCCCATGTGACCAAATGCACTTTCCAAATATAGAAAGGGTCCTTCTCGATCAACCTTAGACTTACTATAGATAGTAAGTATATGAAACTGAGCCCAAACGAAGTCCAGTTTGAGCCAAATGAAGACGGAATTGGAACATACAAAATTCTTGAGAAGATAAGAACCTCCATTAACCAAACGTCTGCCTTTGAAGACCCTCTATCCAAAATAATTAGCCTACGAGGGTCACAATAATAGGCTAATCCCTCAAACTCCGATGCTCAAGAAAATTGGGACATTCCATTGTAGAAGTTTCAGGGTAGTGCCCCAAATGGTATTGAGCGGCAATGCTTGTCATGGTTTTCAAGGGCAACACCCTTGACGCATTGACTCTTATGATATAGGGTAGGGTTGAGTGGTGGAGTCCTTGCCACCAAGCCCAATTTAAATCCTTTGAAACCACATGAACCTTCATGGGAGTACTCTTTTCATAATTTTATCTCTTTTAACCATGCAACCCTTTTAAAGAATACCCGACTTTCGCACTTTTAGATTGAACACTGTCAAATTTTTATTCATTTTTAATTAATAATTATTCAATATTGATATATTAAAATTATGATGGCTTTCAATTATGATAATAGAAATAGATAAGATCCTAAAATCCTAACACTTACCTACAAAACATTTGGAGTCAAAAAAATGCTAAACAAATTTAAATTCCAAGATTATACTCCGCTTGAAATTTACTGAATGGCACAAAGACTAAACTCCATGTAGCTAACGATTAGCCTTAAAAAATGAATATCAACAAACTCCACTAGAAGCTTCCAAATAGTGTAAAATGTATTTAAATAAACAATAAAAAATAATTTGCTAGTCCTCATATGAGAATGGGTATGGGTTCAGGGCCGTAGATATGAAATTAAATTTGTCTCAATATTTCTAATTTGTAGTTTTTAATTATATTATTAAAATTAATTAATTCAAAAACATTTGAATTTCCAATTAAAATTATTATTAAATTATTTTATAATATATTAAAATAATTATAATTGATTATATTTTTAAATTAAATCTCTTATATTAATGATTTTTAAAAAAAAATTAAAATGTGTTGGTAATTCACTTAGGACTCTAGTAGATTCATCATCATTATATAATATATACACCTGAAATTTGTTGTTTCACCACCTACGCTTTTGTAATTGCACTATTTTCGGGCTATCTCGCTTTCCTGTTGGCTCTGGCCTTCTAGGTGCTTAGAGGACTCATAGGGCATTTTTTGAGGTTTTTTTTTGCTTTGAGTGTGTTCTGCATGATTCTTTGAGTGAATATTTATTTATAGTAAGTCACTCAGTTGTCTCTGATTATCCATCATTGGTATTACTCTTGTGTAGTTAGTTTTTGATTCCGATGCATTTTGACCATTTCTGCAACTCGGGTGTAATTTTTGAGCTATATTTTAATTAATTTTAGTAAGGTTGCTATTTTAATTAAAATAATTTAATGGGCACCTTAGTATAATAGCTCATTGGAAAGAGAATGGAAAGTTTTAAATGTCCGATGCATAACCTTGCGACTAAAGTTCTTTGAATAATTAAATATTAAATGAATCTCCTTTTGGGGATATAAGGTTTAATTAAATTGTAAGGTTATTTTATATTGTACTTTTTGGAAAGTGCTTGGCATGTTCATAAAACAAAGGTTGAGGTCTCGTTTATTATATACAGAAAGTTCACATGCTTGTTTACTTTTTTGTGGAGATTCAACAATCCGTGGTTGTGGCCAAACTCTTGCCAGTGAGATGAAAAATCCAATGGTGTATTGGAGTTGAGGTTGAAAGTCTTCTGTTTTCATCATAGTGGTGCCATTCAGGGGTTGATAGATCGTTGAAGATGTTTAGTGGGCACGAAAACCCTTGTTCATGGGTGCAGATTTAGAGGTGGACTTGGCTAGGGTTTCCATTTGTTGTGCTAAAGAGATCTTACAAGTTTGTTGTTCAAATTTTGAGGTAAAATTTGTGAAGTCTCCTGTAGAGACAAATTTCCAGGTTTCTGGATGATATTTGAAAATAAAATAGTATTCTTTTTGTTGAATGTGAGGTGCTAGTGTTGATGTTTATGCCATTGAAATGTGAGCGTGCAAACAAATTTGGATGCCATTTTTCATTGGCTAGGTGGAGAGTAAGCAGAGAAAGTGGTGGACGTTTTTTTTAGTTGCTAGAGCGGGTTCTCATGAGCGATTTGAAAGTCAAATCCAGTCACCTTATGGCAAATGCTATAAATTCAGGAATTTTGTTTCTTCCTTGCTGATCGATTAACTAATATCTGGCTGCCTTTTTATTGCTGCTCAATAGTTTTGTAAGAATTAGGTACAAGGGAATAGTTTGGGTGCTAGACACGGGTAAGGAAGTGACAAATTTACTTGCTGGAAATTTCATGTGTTTTCCCCTAACTAGGGCGATTACTTATAGCAAGCCCTGTGCTTTTAGGGATTTTACCATATACTTGTTATGAGAAACAAAGAGGATTCTAAGTGTAGGAGATAAATTACCTTCTTCTCTTGGTCTGCACTCTCATCTAGTGATTACACCTTCATCTACCATACTGTCTGACTTGGTCCCTAGTAGTACTTATCCGCCCATTGCAGCTGTTGTGGCATTTAGAAGTCCATCATGACTGGCAAGAAACATAGCTGAAGGTGGACAATCTTCATTGATAGAGTCCGAATTTAGAGCATCTTTATAAGACATTCTTTTAGTGTTTTCATTGCCTATCTCCTCATTGTTTTGGGCTTGTGGGGGTGCATTAATACCATTGTTATTAACTCCTTGGTCTATTATATCAGTCTCATCTTTTATGAGCTAAGTGGCTCGAGAGAGGTAAATTGGTTGCAGGGACTACTAAGTTATTAAATGCAAGCTTAAAGATAGAAATAAACGGAAACCACAGACAAGGCTTGGTATTGGGATGCGAACCAATTGCTAGGAAGCAGGAGAAGTATTCCAAAATTCAAACTTGTGTGAAATACAATAATTCAATCACATCTAGCACATGTATGAAAACCAAGATAAGAAAGAAACCAAACCTAAAATATCAATCAAAACATGGCAGAAGAGGAATTCAAGAGGCCAAAGTGATTCAAGAGTGATGAAGAGCGCCAATTTGAGCACTTTTAAGTGAAAACAAAGCTCCAAGAATTAGCAATGGCAGGAGACTATTCAACTTCTTTAGAGCTTTGCACTCTCACCTTTGTAAACTAATAAAGTTGTCTTTGAAGTCTTTATGCAAATGCAAAACTCTACTCTTTCTTCAATGCAAATGAAAAACAAAGTCTACACAAACACATAATAGTCCTATCTCAATACATTGCAAAACCTAAAACTATGCATGCTTTTTTTTTAAACAAATTATTGGAAGGGTGGAGTTTTGGGTCAAAACCGACCGGGTCTCTTACAACTTTTGACGGATCCATGGTGTGAACCATAAAACCAGCCCTTGTACTGTACCATAGAACTAAAGGAGGGAAAAAGCATCATCAAATGCCTAGAAATGACTGTCAAAAATAGGTTTGATGTTTCATCTATTTTTAACTTCTAGAATCACATCCTCTCATTGTGTTTTTATTAATGGAAGCATAAATTCCATCAAATTAATCACGTGTAAAACAATTTCATTGAAGTTTGTGAAGAACACATTGAAATTGTGCACAAACGCTATGATGTGGTGAAAAACCCCTGTGAAATGCGTGGTATAAACCCTTCTGTTGACAAAATTAACCAAAGTACAATATTCGTCAAACCCGCAAAATTTGCGTGCTTCTCTTGTGGTTTAATCGCAAGAAACATTGGAAAAATAATTAAAGTCAATTGTTAATGATTTTTTTAAAAAATTATGACCTTTTTGCGGAAAAAATTGGCGTTTTAAAAGTTTCGGTATAATCGTGATTTTCCCCTGAATTTTGCTTCTTTGTGAAATAGTTAGCAGGGCAAATATTTAAGTATGGAATATAATCAAAAGCGTGAAGCAGGTATTTTCAATATAGAAAATCTTTACAATTTTCAACAACTAAACATATCTATATAATTATCATTGACTTGTAAATCATTAGTCTTGGTCGTCAATAGTTAGTTAACATATCAAATTGTTCTTCTTAGGTAAATATGTAACATGGGTGATCATGTATGACCTTTCTATGTTAGACAGTTTTTGTTGCCATTCAGTCTCATAAAACTGATTTGGTATTGTGACAGACGAAAGCAGTCCTTGATGTGGCAAAACAAATCAAACGTGTTGTCCTTCTGTCTGGAACACCTTCATTGTCAAGGTCATATATCCTACCTAATAATTTTTTTGTAAATTTTTGTCTGGGTTCTGCACTTTTTTAATTGTGAAAAGCTGATTGTTGTATTTTTCTTGTTATCTGATGTTAGATTTAAATTGAGAGAAATATATATTGATTGTCATATATTTGATTTAAGTATCACATTTGATTTACAGATCCTTTTTTGGAACTAAGATTTTAGTTTTTCTGAAAATACAGGCCATATGATATTTTTCACCAAATTGATATGTTATGGTAAGTTTTCAACCTTATTTGTTTTTTCAAAGTTTCTATTTGTTTTTCAGAACGTAGATGGCTCTTTTTTAATTTTATTTTGTTTATAATATGTCTACCTTTAAAAGTAGACCTGTTTATGATTTTCATTTATTGAACTTTGGACAGGCCTGGTTTGCTAGGGAAAAACAAATATGACTTTGCACGAAATTACTGTTCCATGGAAAATGAAGGGTCTAACCAGAAGAGCTACAAGGTAGACGAGTATGACTGAAAATGATTTATAGTTTGATTAGGAAAAAAGGTTAATCAGAACAACACCAAATTCCAAATATGTATGAATGAATCTACGTTTTTGTTGATGTTTGAGTTGATTGATACCATATTTATTTTATTATAATATATTGATACTCATAATGACAGTTAGATATTTGTTATTTTATTATAATTTGTTGATTTATTTTTTGTCAAAGCCCAATTCTGCTTTTTCAAAATCTTCAGTCACCAATTTTATTGTGCCCATAACTGAGTTGAACAAGCATGCCACAATTCTCCAAAATTATTAACCACAATAAAACTGTAAGCAATCAGCCAAGAAGATTTATACAAGAGAACAAGCAGCAACAGAGGGTCCAGGTGAAAAAGAACTTAGAAGAGTGGAAAGAGCAGTGTGTAGAAGCTCAACTTGTATCAGTCAAGCAGCAAGATTGTTCCGATCATCGTCCAATCTCAGAATTGGAGGAAAACCGTGGGAAGGGGAAATGAAGTAAAATGTGTGAGGGTGTTAAAATATGCAATTTGCATAAATTAAATTTATGCGTATGCATATTATTTTAAATTATTAACATAGGAAATGAAAGCATAGTCTTAAAACATAGGATCGTGGTGTATAAGAAATAGCAATGTAGTATACTACCCCTGATCTGAGAATGCTGATTCTGATTTTTTTTTTCGAAATTTTCTGATTTTCTGATTTTTTGTTTTTTGCGGCTATTATGATCTTTTTGAGTTTTTGTAAGTTGTTTTCAGTTGTTTTGTGTTTTTGCAATATGAATGCATGAAAGTAAATGGCTCACAAATAAAGCTTTAAATGAAATGATTCAAACAACAAACTCAAAGTAACTGCAAACCATAACTCCAAACTTTATTAAATTGATGAACAAACATAACATTACAGCTATAGATGAGAGATTTAATTCTGAAATTAGCAGATCTGTTATTGTTTCCCGAACAGGATCAAACTCCAAATTTCTTCCATTCTTCTAGTGATTGCCAGGAAATTCCTAAACCCCACGCCCAGCTGGAACTAATAATTTGCTGATGCTGAAGGTGATATTGATGGGTTTGTACGATCTGATAGAACAGCATAAATATAATCTGGATAAGCTCCAATAACTCATGCCACCTCTAGAAATAAGTATATTTTCTTGTAATGAGGCGGCTGGCTGTATGAATGATTGGTGCTGGCTGTATTATGCCAGAAAGCTCAGATCTGCTCTATATCTCTGATGATAACAATGGATTCTCTCCCACTATTCTCTGATGCAAATCTGAAAATATCAATCCTCCTATAAACCTATAAATAAATAACTTTTGTGAATGCTCTTGGGTGATCTTTCACACCTGCAAGAACTCCATCCTCTGAGATTTTTCGTTCTTAAAGTTTGATTTCTCAGCTGAGACCCTTTCTCTTCAGAAGAAGCCCAAAAACTTCAAATTTCAATGCATAAGAATGAATTCCAAAAATCTTCCAAAGTCTTTTATTATTCCTCCAAGAAGCTACACCCTTTTTAGGGTTTGCATAAGTACTTTATTCATAAATATAATTTGCATTTATTTTAATCAAATCTCCTCAAGAGCGGTCGACCCTCTTCATGGCCCTTTTATTAATTTAATAAGTTGTCTTTTTAACACAACTTATATCCCCCTAGGGTGGCATCACTACATGGTGGCCCCTTTTATTGACATACTTTATTAAATTATTATAAAGTTGCTCCATTAATAAAGCACTTTATTTTATTCATTTAAAACTAGTGTTACAGGACTCTGCGAGTCCCGAGCCGAGTCCAGGCTCCAAAGTTTTTTTGGCTCTGGACTCGGACTCGGCCAAGTCCTGTAGAGTCCAGTAAGGACTCGCCGAGTCCAAGGACTCACCGGACTTTGTGAGTCCTGCAGGCAGGACTCTGTCATGGCCAACAAAGATAAAGTGTTAAAAAAACATTTTTTTATTGTTTCAACTTACTTTTTTGGTTTAATTGCTGGGCCACAGAGCCACAACGGAAAGAAATTCATGGAGAGTTGTTGCACGAACAAAGTTTAAGGTGGTCTATCTTATTAAATGAAGATAAATTTGAGAAAAGGATGCATTGCCCATAATACCTTCTCTCCATAGACAAAAGCAATGAAAAGGTGTACAACCCAAGTCTTGGAATAAAAAAGGCAATATTGTTCAATTAAAGATGACACAAATAAGAGATGATTTTAAATAAGTCACGGTAGTTATCACGCACAGGCATGTTTAGTCAGGAAAGGCAATGAACATAAACAGGAAGTGCAGTATAAATCCCTGGCAAGCCAAAGAGAAAGGTGAAGATAATAATAAGTGGATTGAGAAACATTCATGAAAAATTCTTCTGCTTGTCACAAAAAGCATTTACTCCAAGGCATTAAGATATGTTAGCAGATCCTAACAAAATGATTGTATTCAAATTATTGTTGGCGGCGATAACATCACAAGAGTACCAAAATGATTGCAGTTAAACTGTTGTCGGGAGATATATTGTCACACGGCTGGTTGTCACCAAAAGTTGTGGTGCAAAGAGTTACTGAAAAAATAAAGTTGCTGATAATGTTAGAACAAATATCACCAGAAAAAAATGATTAGTGAAAACATACATCTGCCTCTTTGTATGAATGAATTAAAGATTTAAATAGTGTCAACAAGACCAACAGTCTATGTGACCAAAAGTAACAACAAAAGAGCAACACACAAAACCTGTCTATGATATGCTAGTTTGATTAGATGGATTTCATAGTCCATGAATATTGTAGACATTTTGACAGTGACACTATTTATATTTCTAATGTGTTATTTAGTTTAACTTATTTCCTTTAGAAATTCGCATTTATACTTATGCGATCTATGTAAACTTTTGTATGTGTGTAAAGTAGCTTCTATTTATCTCAATTGTTGTGTATTTGATGTTAATTGACTAAATGATGCATGAAAAAAGCTTTAAATCCTTAAAAATCTTTGAATTTCTCGGGTTTTTCAATTTGCCGAGTCCTTCCCAAGTCTGAACGCTGAGTCCAAATCCGAGCCCGAAACCAACTTGCTGAGTCCGAGGCGAGTCTGAGTCTTGTAACTAAGTTTAAAACATTAAAGTTTAAAACTTAAATATTTTGTTTTTTATTCTTGAATCTAATCATCGGGCCTCTCTAACTGGAAACTGATGTTGCACTAAGTCCCTGAGTGATATCCAAATATTGCAGGCCAATTGCCAGTCCCCTCTCGTAGAAAATAGGAAACTGTCTTAGACCATCCAGAATGACTCATAATGCATAATGAGCCATCTCGTAGTCTCCTAAAAAATAGGGATCCTTCTAAAAACTAGGAGATTGCCTCCGAACGTCTAGAATGGCTCATATAGCCCTCTGTTAGGCTTCACACACCTTGGTTGGGTCCCCTATCCACTTTGCTGACCTACGAGGACCCTATCCAAACAACAAATCAAGAAAGTTGGGTGCTTCATACCCATATAGTGCCATGAATGGTGACATCTAGATAGACATGAATTGTGACATGTGGATAGATATTGTGTGTTGCTCTTGGCGTGGGAACAAAAGATATTTTAAGGCAAAATGGTGTATTTGTGCCGACTAATTAAATAGTAGAATATATCAAGAAGAAGCAAAAAGTATATGTAGCAATTGTCTGTAGATGTAGAACATGTCACCCTTCGAGGAGATGAAGGGGGCCATGGAAGCTTCTACATTCCTATCTCATAGAGTCATGTCTAATGTTGTGGTTGAGAGCCACCCATTTTTAGGCAAGAGTGAAGGAGAGCTCGACTATGTGAAAAGAATAAAAAGGCTATTAGAGTGTATTTTGAAATGACTTTAGGGAGATTGGAAATTAAATTTTTTGAGGATGTTTTTAGCAAATTCTTCATCCTTCAATGTTGTTTGATCACCATATTGAAAAGATATGTTGAAAAAATCATTGATTGAAGACTTGGCAGGACTCGCGAGTCCTGAGGCTGACCAAGTTGACTTGCCTAGGACTCTTGAGCCGAGTCGTGATGTATCTAACCAAGTACTCGACTTAGGCTCGGAGAAAAACTTGTCTAGCCTAAGGCTGGAACTCGCAAGTCTTGAGCTCGGATTTGGCCACACAAGAATAACAAGGCATTGAGCCAAAAATGGAGGAAAAAAGGTCAAAAGTCGTAATTTTGCCCTATAAAAGCATTTTACTTTCATTTATGCTTCATCTTCACAATTATCGATTTTTTCAGGGCAAAGCCCTTGAACCCCCAATTTTGGCTAGTGCAGGAAAAAAAAATTCCCTCGCACCCCCCTCAATTGTTTGGTTTTGCTCACATGTAACACCTTATGCAACTTATCATTGCCTCCACTCAAACCCATTAGTTTCTTCGCTCCTATATCCACATTAGGTATTTGGATGTCTTGTCATACATGAAATTTGATTACAATAAGGAGGAAAGGTAGTGGAGACCTGAATCGAGAACTTAGACCACTAGTTTGATCAAATATCATAATATCATTAATCAATGCTGAAGTATCATACTATCAATATTAAAGATTCAAATGCGATTATTAGAACCTCTCCTCCAGTTTTCACTAGACAAGGGGAGAGGAAGATATAAAATGTGGAAATATGTATTAATTTCTTTCTTTTTGTGGTATTCCATGGTTTTCTTATGACAAGTCCTTGTCGAGTCCATGTCAAGTCTCGATTTTGAGTCAAAATTTTAGGCTGAGTCTGAATAGCAGAAATTTGGACAAAAGTAAATGACTTCCCAAGACGGTACATGGGTTTAGGTTATGAGGTGCGCAATGACTTATTATTAAATGAGGTTAAATATATAAAAATCTCATTGAATTTTATTAGGAATGTGTGGAAACAATACAAGCATCATTTTTTATAGATGGAGTAATGTTAGAAATCAACGATTGATCAATGACTAAAGTTGCCTTCAAGGAACAATGTTTTTGAAATTGTGTATCGTTTAGTGTAGTTGCAAGATGCACTCTTTATTGCTTACATCATTATAGAGTGCATTGAGGAAGTGGTTGCAAAATCATTGTAGAAGTTATAGTGGCTGACTTAGAGAACTATTGAGTGAAGTATTTTAATTATGGTACAATTCCCATAAGGAAACTCAAGAATTAAACGAAAATAATAATAATTAATTGTATTAAGTTACCTTAAATTTAATTTGTGGACGACTTGTATTTAATTAATTTTTAGAAAGTGACTCAAGTCTAAATGTAGAAATAGTATAGTCACTTTATGCGGGCCTTCATGATTATTATTTTAATCAAGGTGAATTTAAAATACAACTTCTTGAAAGTTTCCTTGAAAGTTATAAAAGAGGAACGCAAGAGCTCATTTTCACATCTTGGTCATTTTATTTCTCTCATTTGTAAAGTTTGCATTGCGAGTTCAGCTTCAAATTCTAGGACGAATGCCCTGTGGATATTTGGCTTCGAAGATGAAAAATTTCTTCCTAGTCATATTAATGGTGGATGCACACTATGTCTATAGTTGCATTTAAGGGAGAACTTAAGATTTTGTTAATAGTTGTGTGCTTTGGAACTTAGACTGAGCCTTCCCTAGCCGTACGATTTCTAGCTCCCTAAGGAAGCTGCATGTCTCATAAATCTGTCAAAGAATAGTTGAAGCATATTGTGAGAGGCTTAAATATTTGCGTTGCCTTCTTAGGCTATTTCTTAACTAGCTAGTACACTTTTAAGGAATGTCATACCATTCACCGAGGTTCAATAAGGAGGATGTGGTAGATTTGGGAGACATTCTAGTCAAACTTGCCACAACCCATTGAAAAAGGAGTCACAACTATATAAGGTTCCTTTATATGCATTTGGTACTTGTCTTACCACCTTAATGTAATATCCCCTTTCTAGCAATAGTAGTAGGACATTTCTGTTAGCCTATTTCTTCATAGTTCCGTAGGCTAACCAAGACATTAGAGGGATCTTAAGACCATTTGGCCCAGACAGTTTCAGGTGTAGGACGATTTGAGACGCATGGATGTAGTTTTGGGATTGACTTACTATTTATAGTAAGTCAATTTGGGCATGGTCGAGATTTCCGGTGATAGTGACATGTCGATTATAAATGATTAATATCGACAGAAGATTTTAATATCATTGTTATGATTTATTTATTCATAATAAAGTTAGTATTTAACTTTATTAATGAGGGACTATAGTTAAGTAGGAAATATTTAATTATTAAAAGTCCCTTTATTTAATAACACATTGGAGGCAAAATGTAAATAAGGACTTAAGCAAAAGGGAAATTTATTTCAAGTGACACGGGAAAATATTAAAAGGAAAGCATCCGCGAAAAAACAGCTAAAAACCATTCTCAGGAAAATAGCAGAAAAAGCAATCACGAGAAAATAACAAGAAAAAGCAATCACGAGAAAATAGTGGAAAAAGCAAAATCCCGAAAAAACAGGGAAAGACAAAAGTGATGGGGAAAAGTGATTTTATTTATCCCACATTGGTAAGATGAGTTAATGAACTCTTATGAGAGTGTTAATTTTTTTTCCAATAGCTCACTTTTGGGCAAGATGGATTGAATAAGAATTTTATGAAATTGATTGGAGAGTTCATCTTCAAGGGTTTGTGAGGACGAAATCCCTGATGAATGACATTCTCTTCACTGTTGCAAGGTACATTTAGGAGAATCTGAGCGCTCATTTCAAGAAACATATTAAGATTTCAAAATATCAGTTGGTGAAGGATTTGAACATATGCTAAAAGCCTAAAGATATAAGGGCAAAATTGGTAAAGTATTGGCAATCTCATTATTTGCTGTTATTTATATTACTTGTCCAATGAAACAGGTTGAAATTGAAGATACATACAGGTTGCATCTGAAGTATATGGGCTGCAACAGAAGTCCCAATAGTTGCGTTGGTGATTGATAGAAACATACAAGTCTCAAGTTGAGTATAAGAGTGCCATACAACTGCAAATTTGATTGCGATAGGCCGTACAGGTCTAAATCTGAATTTTAGAGTGCCGAACAGGTCTGAAGTACATCCATACCAGTTCCGTACAAGTCTGCAAATACTAGCAAGGGAGCCATATGTAATGTTCCTAACTCCGGGCGTACTGGAGGAGTAGGCCGTACTGGATGGGATGCACTACACAGGCTATACGGGTGGAGGAGGCAGGCCGTACGGGTGGAGGCAGGGAGGTCGTATGGATGGAGGCAGGCCGTATGTACGGATGGAGGGAGGTAGTACGAATGGAGGAGGGTAGTACGGATGGAGGAAGGTAGTACAGATGGAGGAAGGTAGTACGTAGTACAGATGGAGGTGGGTAGTACAGATGGAGGAAGGTAGTATGTAGTATGGATGGAGAAAGGTAGTACGTAGTACGGATGGAGGGGTAGTATAGATGGAGGAAGGTAGTATGTAGTACGGATGGAGGTGGGTAGTACGGATGAAGGTAGTACGTAGTACGGATGGAGGAAGGTAGTATGTAGTATGGATGGAGGTGGGTAGTACAGATGGTGGAAGGTAGTACATAGTACAGATGGAGGAAGGTAGTACGTAGTACGGATGGAGGTGGGTAGTAGGCGTACAGAGGGAGTGTCTTCGGGTGGATGTAGTAATTTAGTGATTCCAGGCGCACAGAACAACAAAGTACCAAATATGAAACAATTGCTAGAGAAAGAGATTATGACTAATAGAGTACTTCGGATTTGCCAGATCCGATACAAGCAGAGCAAACAGAGTAGGGTGAGGGTGAATCCCACCGAAAATGCAATAGGCCAAATAGGGAAGGTCTTTCACTTCCGAAGTGGCGCACACCAGAACTCCAACCGGAATTCGCAACAATAATAAGATATCAAATTTAACATGAGAAATACATCCTAGAGGCCGGTCATAAATACCCGTCGGGAAAACCCCGGAGGTGTACAAATAAAGCCGACATGGCAACA
>MU226030.1:1143543-1181238 GCA_018584345.1 Thuja plicata
TGTACAAATAAAGCCGACATGGCAACACTAACCCCTACATTAACATAAAAATGGGTCCGGGATAAGCTAAATCGACCAAGACCCAAATACAAGTTTATTTTATTTATTTAATAACGGGGACATTACACCATACCCGTCTTTAGTCAACAGCAAGAGGTTGTACAGGTCTGTAGACTTCCAGAGACTGTCGTACATGCTTGAAAGGGGCCGTACTTGGTCTGAAATCTTCCTGGGGTGAGGTGTCAAGGGTTTGGAGGAATTAAATTGCTGTTAATGCATTGAGAGATCCACATCCTGATTGGAAGCAGCGATACATTGCATGCATTTCATTGTAATGACTGGTTTAACAATCATGGAAAATCTGATGTTAATGGTTTAACTGTATGTAAATGCATAAGCTGAAAGAGAGTTGAGTTAAGAAAGTGAATGCCATTTCAGTTTGTCTTGAAAAGTCTATAGAACAGTAAAGCATCGTTTCTGAGTTATATGATTTCTTCCAATTAGTATATGCTGTTATCTATATCTGTATTGTGGTTTTGTTATGATCGGATAAAACCATATCAAGCACTCATCAACACATTGTAAAACTCAGAAAAAATATTAGTCCAAACTAGGCTGCCCATTACACTCGAGGAGTTTCCATACCATTCTAAGGACTGGAGGTAGTACAATCATGAGGAGGAGCTAGGAAAGTTTCTGATCAAAGTCATGACTTTTCATTGGTCTAGGTCAGCAATTTGTCATATAAATATTAGAATCTAATTAATGATGCTGTTGCACTTGATGCTAACGATGACTATGAGCCAACTAGTGAGCATGAGAGTGCTAGTGCTAGTGGTACTATTTGTGGTTCTTCTAGTTTACCTAAATGTGTATCATTTAATATGGATGGTGTTGATGATATTTTTGATGACCCATATGATATTTAATCAATGATGGCTAATTGTTGACACTTGACATTACTAACTTTTAACTTTAATCTACATCATGACATTCAAGTTTGACTAATATTTGACTATTAATAAGTGGGTGTATTCTTCTATCTTATTTGACTGTTAATATGGTGGTGTGCTTTGAACTTAATTACTGCTGGAAATATGTATATATTTTTTTATGTTTTTGTATTGATGAATACAAAATGAATCCAACCCACCAAATGTTTTTTGACCAAACCCTTGAACTAAAACTGAAACCAATGCCAAGATTGATAAGTTAGTTTTTTAACGGTGGATAAACTGTGGAATGTTATTTGTTTCCCCCTTTTTGACGAATTTGATGAACCAAGATTGATAAGTTAGTTTTTTAGCGTGGATAAACTGTGGAATGTTATTTGTTTCCCCCTTTTTGATGAACCCTAAGTTACCAAACTTCTGTACTTAGGTGCTATTGTTTGTGTTGCTTAGATGCCTAACCCAAGTCGTAGATAACCAAAGGACAACACGTAGATTCTAACTATATAAGTATGCTTACTTCAAATTAAGGAACAATCACATAGTTTTAAGCTAATGAATTTTGTTTTTTCTTCATTTTGTCACTAGCTCTTTGAACTCAACATTTTAACCACTGATGGTTTAGTATCTTAAATAATCCATTTCACTGATCTCGAAATTCTTTTGACAGATCTTTTCCATTGTTTTAGTCTTATAGGTTTTGTTTTGTTTATATTCCAGGATTTATCAAAAGGAATTCGCTTGCAAGAGCTAAATGTGTTACTAAGGGAAACTGTCATGGTATGTGGCATTTTCTCTTCCACATCTTACTCTTCTTAATCCATTATGCATAGGAATAAGCACTTTGTGCATTTTTTAAAATTTATTTTCTATGTTGTTTTGTTGAAGTTAGGTTTTAGTGTTTTATCAATTATGGAAAAATTGGAATGCAGGAGTATTTCTTGAGTTCTAGTATTAAATTTTATTTATTGGAAATATATGGCTTTTGGAATAGGCTACTATTCATTTTACAAGGAAAAATCTGTTTATTGTAGTCTGTATGGAGAAAACTTATGTATTATTTACAGAGGTTATCATGGTGTCTAGTGTTTTCTCTTCGACAATTGGTCCTACTTCATCCATTTGGCATTGGAAAAAATGATTTTTACATATTTTTTCACTTTTCCAAATTAAAATGTCTGTGCTCTAATTCTAATTAATATTCAGTCTATTATCAATTATGAAAGAAATTGGTGTACATAAATTTAATGGCATTTAATATTAAATTTTAGTATGCCCAATGTATTACATGCAAATTAGGTTACTGTTGTTGTTGTATTATATTATATATTAGGAACGACTTTTGCTAATTTTTTTGATCAAGTTAGTTTTTGGGGTGAGGCAAACCTTTTACACGCATTGACTGTTGAGTTGAGAGAGTCAAAAAGATATGATGGAATATTTTAGGGACATTAATATGTTTCTAGAACAAATATAGAGACACTAAGCAATTCCTAGGTTTATGGTGTTTAAATCAAGTCCATAGGGTATATTTTAGGTTCTTTTTTCTAATTGGATGTATTGTTTAAACTTGCATGTTCATTTACCCCACTTATTCATAGAGGAATAAAACAACATTTATAAACAAATTATTGTGCTAATTAATTAATAGTAGAGCTAAGTTTTATTCTAAACAAACTAATTAATGTAGTTGAAAGTAAAAAGTGGGGTAGAATATGTATTTCTAATATGCCGTTTGGATTATAGGATGGCTTGCAGGGGGCAATGAAAGATTGGAAAACTGGAGATGCAAGAGTTCTAGATTTGATTGTGGTAAGATACTGTCATAGTGTGGTCACAACTAGTATATATTGGTAGTGATTAAATGCAAAAGTTGGAAGTGTGTATAACTAAAATATTAAACCTCAAACCTCAAAAACAAGGATCCAGAATGGCAGCCATACTTTCATGGTGGATAGTGTCCTACATTGGCACTTCCTATAGTATGATCGTGACCAGAGATTTCAGATTATCACGGTTTGTACACATTGTTCTGTTTGTCACTGTAGTGATACATCTTCTATGCTGATGTACTTGTAGAGAAATATTGGGGTTGAGAGCTAAGGGAATGAGAAGAAAAATTGGTATTTATGCTTGAGAAACTTCCTCAATTTGCTCCTGGATGGTGTTTTTCAATCTTAACATGTAACCAATGAAAGGTTGGAAGCGTGTGTCGACCTAAGTGCAAAGGTATTTGTAAATTGAAATGCTTGAAAGATAACAAATTTGAAAAGCTTTCTACAGTGTGTGGTGTTACTTTGGTGAATGGAAAGAGCCAAAGCAAATGGATAATTGCCAAAATGCCAAGGTTTTGGAACTGGAGACGGCTGCGAGGTTGCAGTTTTTAAAGGAGGATAAACTATGGAATAACAATGGAAATGGAATAAATGTAAGCCACAGGAAGTTTACCATAAAGGAAGAATATTCTTCAAAATGCTCATGGGAAGGGAAAAATCTAAAAGAGTTCTAAAGCTTTTTTATGAAATTTTCAATGCCAAAAGATTGGAGAGAGTGTGTAAGATAGAAGATTGATGGCTAATGATGTTAGAAATGGCACATTTATGAAATTCACTTGCCTGTAGCCATTAAAAATACCACAAGAGGTGGCTTTTGATTGTTCTAAAGTGGCTCAAAATTCTCAGATGCTAGTGCGATTGCAGTTGTATCCAGTCATTACCATGATTGTGCTAGGTCCAGGTAGACAAAAATCCTTAGAAAGTTAAGGACCGGTTAGAAACAAATATTGAGTAAGGTTGGTATGGGTTTTGTGACTAAGGAATTTTCTGATTGAGTTCTAAAATATTTATGGGTGTGGACAGTAAAATGAGTGCACAATATACTGTATGGATTGCAAAATAGGCAATTTCCAACTTTACATAGCAGTTTACATAGTTCTCTTTTAAGGAATTTTTCCTTGTTGCCAATTATCATAATTACTTGATTGCTTTCCCTTAATTCATTGAATTTTTAAGGCAATTGACTTTAGTGGACCTGAGTTTTATACCAAGTTAGTCTACATCAATAAAGAGTTCATATGAAATCGACACCTTATAAGTCAACAGCAATTAGGCATTGGAAGCTCGAGCAATTAAAATTAAAGCTCTAAGGTGGGAAACAAAAGTGAACTACTAAATTTACTTAAGAATGGCTTCGTCTTATAGAAACTATAATTCTTTTTAGATTGTGTTAAAGTGCAGTAAAACATGCCAATTCTATCAATGTAGGTGAGCCTAAAACGACGATTAGGTGAAGACCCTGAGATTGCAAGACAGCCCCAAGGGTAGAGTTTATATTAATACTTTTTGAAACTAAGAAAATGACCGTGCAGAGTAAAATATAAATAAATTATGCTGTGAATTATAATGCTTATCTCAATAATTCTAAACCTTTGAGGCAGCATTTTCAGCCATTTTGTGGGTATCATTGTTCCTTCGTACAACCCTTTAAATTGAGGTGGCATATCTTACAGCATGCTTGAAGAGGCTGTTAAGGGGGTGTTGTAGTCAACAAATTCAATCAGCTTGTCTTTTGCTTTTTTTTTTCACAACATGCAGCTGCATTCAGATTGTTGTTGCAGCACCTTAATCAGGGAATTGATGAGGCTGCCATGTAATTCTGGCTCCTGGGATTGAGAGTCAATAGACTTGGCAACTTGGATTACAGCAGCGTTGGTATTTCAGACGATGATTTGAAGCCAATGATTGGAGTAACCAAGCTGCATAATCTTTTGCCCCCGAGGATAAGGATGGTGTATAGGAATGTCAAAAAGACAATGCTGATTACATGACCAGCGAAGGGGCAGGGGGATGGGGGGTTGGTGCAGTGTCACTTTAAAAAGCAGGGTTACGGACCAGTTGGGGCAGTTGATTGAGTAATATACAGATTCATAACAGCAGGGGATTGGAATAACTGTTAAGGATTCAACACCTGAGTGGGCCTTAAGTATTCTTGAATCTTCACCCATTCCTAAAAACTTGCAAACAATAAGAAGTGTTAGTATCGGAACTACAGAGGGCACCTCAAACCAAGTCTTGGAATAATAATGATGAGCTGATTGCATTTTTAGTAATTTGTGTCTCAGATGGAGATTTGGGGGATCTCATCATGTTGTTCTAAAAACTTTTTAATGATCTTTTGAGGAAGCTTGATATGTAAAAAATGTGTTGAGGTACATAAAGAAAGTTTTAGATCACACAAAGCTTGATGAAAGTATACTTCTTCACAACTACCACTAACAATTGCTTTATATTCAGCTTGATTGGAAGATAAAGCTACAACATTTCCAAGCCTACTCTGCCATGAAACAATTCTTGAACCCATAGAGAAAATGTAACCTCAAATCTTTTGTGCTCTGAAAGGAAATTAAGTTTTAGATTATCTACAGCATATCACAACACATGGTTTTTTGCCTGCGAATAGAAAAGCATTGCTTGTGCCAAAAATTGAGAGAGAGCTAACATTAAAACAAAGATCTGATGTCATGTAAGAACCCTGATGCTTCTATCACTGATTTCAACTGCTTTAAATGAAATGGTTTTTGCAATTTTATAATCTGACTTTTTCCTAGGTATTTGCTTATTGGATTTTTCAACAGTATATGAAATTTAAATACAAGCTTGAAATTCAATATCAAATTACCACAAAGTCCTTACAAACTTAATTCATTAATAACTTTCCTCAAATTTTTACCAATAGAATATACAAAAATAATATCATGCTTGAAGAATTTATTTGAAAGCAATATATAGTAAACCTGTAACTGCTTTATACACCATTTATCACCCAATTATTGTTATTGCTGCTGCTGGAAACTATTCCACTTGTCGCTGGGGTTTGAAAATAATAGAAAAAGGCACTCAGATGTCAAACGTGCCTTGTGTCACCCAATGGCAGCCCCACAAACACAAACGCTGCCCAGTAATAATAGACGCAGCACTATGGATAATGGCCACTGCCTGTAAAGGAAGAGCGACTGCCTAAACTCAAATGCTGACCTTCATTTTGGCAGCGATCTGCATTCAATGATCATTCTCCAACCTTGCAAAAACCTCCTGAGGTTAAGCGCTGAATCTCTCCTCACAATTTGATCACATATTAAGCACATTCATAATCTCTGGATGAGATTATAGTTGGCACAATTCACTGGCACAGATCAACCAATTCAAAGTGCAAAGTAGATCAGAAAACTGAAACCCCTTGGCTTTCACAATTCACCAATTCACAAAAATCAAATACACAATAGATGGTTCGATTTTGCATTTGAAAGCCATTTATAATTTCTCAAGGCAAATCGGTCCATGGCTTGAAGCTCACACTTCACATACTTTTAACAGTATTTGCATTTCAAAGTATGAATTATAATAAATTATTATATTTCCCTCCAAAACCTTGGTATCACATTAACTTCATTAAATAAACATCAAATGCACATATCCATACTTTTAATATAAGCTTTTAAAATAATCATTAATTAAGTGAAAATTAATGATTATGACATAAATAAATGACTTGTTTAATTGTTCAATTGATTCATTCAAAGTTCATGTGCTCCCTACTTGAGTCTGATGTGCCCCTACCAAAAATAGTAAATGACCATAATTTGACTTACTATAAATAGTAAGTCCCAAACTAGAAGCTTTGTCGATGATCACACAACTCCATGCTACTACTAACTGCTTAGGTGCCCTACTTAGAATAGTAACCCTGACTCTTTTGAAATAGTAACTTACGATAAATAGTAAGGCTGCCAATCTGACTTAAATGAAGAGCAATCCTGAACATCACTGACCTTTGGAGTGGGAATTGGCCTTTGACACTGCCAACTGAGACTCTCTACCAAACTGATTAAGCTACGAGGGTCCGGAAATAGGCTAATTTCTTGAACTCTGATCCTCATGAAAATGGGGACACTACATGTCATGGTTGTTAAATATATTAGATCGCCCACGGATTGTTTGTAGTGTTACTCATCGATTGGTGATGAATTGTCATTGAATCATCAGAGGTTGGCAACTTTTAGTTGAAATCCACAGGTGTACTGGAAGGATTATGATATATAATATAATTTTTTTGATAGAATTCACAATACTTGTCTTAGATCATAAAGATTAGGTGGTCATGTTGCTAGAATTCTAAACCTAAACAATACTAAAAGAGGTTAAGATCATCCATGTTCATTATTGAAGATATGTTAGACCTCACTCGCAGAAACACAGTTATCCCATTGTTGAAGATAAATCTTCTATAGAGGAGGGGGGGGAATCAATAGAAGAACTATATTCTAGATCGTTGACAATTTAAAATAATTTGATAAATTGATAAGTACAAGAAACATAATTGACAAGAGAGCAATTATACACCGAATATATGTGGAAAACCCAGAATGGGTGAAAAACCACAGTGAGAAATGCTGCTAGGATCTATTGTGCTAATCCAACCTCACAAAGAAATAATGAGTGTTAATGTTTGTAGCTGCAGGTGATATTATTCTTACCTGCAGTGGGCATCTTATTTCTTTTGTTGATGGAGCAGTTGTATTATTGCTGCCAGCATATTTGCTTCGTGTCCTTCACATCATTCCGGAGGTTCACATATTTGATGATTCAGATGTTATGCTAGGTGAAACAGCTTCTCTTCACTTCACCGTAGTGTCGTTCTCTATGTTTGTATGGTTATACAAGCAACTGTTTCATTGTTCCAGTGTTTATATCATCGTAATTCTTTCAGCCTAGTTTGTCTTTGTTGCCACGAAGATGGTAGAAGGTGGACCGAATTCATATGGTAACAATCACCGATCGTATTCATTGTTTTCTTGCCGTGTAGAAGTCTTGTGCTGGTTGGCATCGGTTCGACGAGAATATCTTCTCTTCATCGAAACTTATTTTTTCTGAAAGTGGTGTTTGAAGATTTGTCTTTATGACTATTCTCGTAGATGGAACTCAAAACAGCATGGATAGTAACTGCCATCAAGCTTTTGTTATTCCTTTTGCCGTGACTTTTCATTTACCCCCGATATGTACATTATTGAGTATGTCTAGTTGAGATATCATTAGTGCGTGATGGGATTATTGAAGATAAGGCAGGTTGAGAATTTTTTCTAGTATTTTTGCATATGAGTTCTTTAGGTCTGAAGATCATTATTTTGTGATAGCTACAACGACCTCTGTATCAGATATACTTTTTGTATTTGGTCAATGTTTGATCGATTCTTAGTGTGTCATTTATTGTATTTGGCATACAAGAAGTTCATATTATATGGTAGATGTTGAGCAAGTGTTGCTCAATCTGATATGAGACATACTTCTGTAGATTGTTAAGAGTTAACAATCTCAGATTGGATATTTTCTCTGATCAAGCTTGTGAAGCATTGTCTCAAGAAGGTTTGTTTATTCAATAAAGGATCATTTTTGGGTGTCGCTGGGTTTTTCCCTCGAGGTGGGTTTTCCTAGGGTAAATCTCTGTGTCTCGGGAGTTTATATGTTTTTGATTTTCCTGTTATTTATTTATTCTATTCTGGTTCTTGAAAACTTAACATGGTATCAGAGACATGTTTAGTAAAGATCCCAAATCAGAAAAGGAAAATTGGGAATTTAAGAGATGCAAGAAATGAGGGATTCTTATGAGCCTTGGAGGGTAGAATCTATGAGGAATCTTCCATTTTTGACATCAATAGGGAGTATGTTGTCATGCTCGTCTATGCTTATATGGTTGGCATTCATGTCTATGAGGATAGCAGATGTGTTGGTGTTCGAATTTTTCACTCTCTGCCTGCACTATAATTTTGTGATGGTGAAAGATCTATCAATGGATTGTGAGTAAATTTAGGCATAAAAAGATAAGTATTTAAATATTGCTCATGAATTTTTCTGTAGTAAATATTAAGTCATGTTATAACACTAGGAATATTGTATGCTTTTCATTGATCTGTATACTTCTCTTCAGGATAGTTTGATTCTATGAACTTATACTAATCTCTCTAAATATGCTTCCAGGATGGATCGAGAAGGGACAAGATGATTAGAGATTGCATGCAAAGTCATGCAGGCTGTAAAAATGAACACGGGGGCACTACTTGCAGCCATGGAACTGAATTGGTGACACATAACATAATTTCAGAGGAAGAACCTATATAGTTTGTCATTGTGATTTGTTTCTTTGAAGAGGAAGAAATGACATTCAGAGAAAGCCTGTGTGAGAGAGGGAGAGTGCCAAGTCCTTTATAGAGGATCAACAAGCTCGTGTAGCAGTGTGACTGCAAAAGATCCTTGGCTGGTCAAACGTTGAAATCAGCTCTAATTTATTGTGATATTCAAAGCAATGAGAATGGTGCCCCTGTTAAGAGGGATTCTTTATTCAGAGGGAGTTTGACTTGGACAAGGAGGTTAGAAGGTTGATACCTGTTTCAGAGAGAGCCACATTGTCATGCAGATTTGTTAATGAGTTTTTCTCCGTGAGCGAGAAGTTCGAGGTGCAATCCCTTGTTAATGAGTTCTTCTCCTTGCAGGAGAATTTCAAGGTGCAATCCCTTGTTAATGAGTTCTTCTCCGTGAGGGAGAAGCTCGAGGTGCAACCCCTTGTTAATGCGTTCTTCTTTGCGAAAGAAGTTTGAGGTAAAAGCCCTTGTTCCACCCTCTTGGAGTAGCCATGGTGGATATCATGTGAGAGACTCCATGACTTAGCTTTTGTGTTCCTTCACCCTCTGGGAGTAGCCATGGTGAACGTCATGTTGAGATGACAAAATCATGTTGAGAGAATTCGTGATAAAGTTTTGTCGTTGACACACATGAGTGTAGCCATTGTGTTTATCATGATGACATGAAAATCTGGAATAATATCTCCTTTGCTAAGAGGGAATGTTAATGTTTGTAGCTTCAGTAGATATTATTCTTACTTGCAATGGGCATCCTATTTCTTTTGTTGATGGAGCAGTTTTATTATCGCTGCCAGCATATTTTCCTCGTGTCCTTCACATTGTTCCAGATGTTCACACATTTGTTGATTTAGATGTTATGCTTGGTGAAACGACTTCTCTTCACTTCACTGTAGTGTCCTCTGTATTTGTATGGTTATGCAAGCAGCTGTTTCATTGTTCCAGCATTTATGTCATCGTAATTCTTTCAGCCTAGTTTGTCTTTGTTGCTACGAAGATTGTAGAAGATGGACTGGCTTCATATGGTAACAGTCACTGTTCGTATTCATTGTGTGTGTTGCCGTGTATAAGTCGTGTGCTGGCTGGCATTGGTTCGACGAGAATATCTTCTCTCTTCATCGGAACTTATTTTATCGGAAAGCGGTTATTGAAGATTTTTGTCTTTATGACTATTCTTGTAGATGGAACTCGAAACGACATGGATAGTAACTGCCTTCGAGCTTTTGTTATTCCTATTGCCGTGACTTCAGTTACCCCCGATATGGACAATATGGAGTATGTCTAGTGGACATATCATTAGTGCGTGATGGGATTATTGAAGATAAGACAGATTGAGAATTTTTCTAGTATTTTTGCATCTGTGTTCTTCAGGTCTGAAGATCATTAT
The DNA here is from genome assembly GCA_018584345.1 of Thuja plicata. Taxonomy (NCBI): domain Eukaryota; kingdom Viridiplantae; phylum Streptophyta; class Pinopsida; order Cupressales; family Cupressaceae; genus Thuja; species Thuja plicata. The sequence continues at coordinate 1,154,069 of MU226030.1, forward strand.
TTTGTGATATCTACAACAACCTCTGTATAAGATATACTCTTTGTATTTGGTCAATGTTTGATCAATTCTTAGTGTGTCATTTATTGTATATGGGATACAAGAAGTTCATATTATATGGTAGATGCTGAGCAAGTGTTGCTCAATCTGATAAGAGACATACTTCTGTAGATTGTTAAGAATGAAAAATCTCTGATTGGATATTTCATTTGATCAAGCTTGTGAAGTATTGTATCAAGAAGTTTTGTTTATTCAATAAAGGATCATTTTTGGGTGTTGCTGGATTTTTCCCTTGAGGAGGGTATTCCCAGGGTAAATCTCTGTGTCTTAGGAGTTTATATGTTTGATTTTCCTGTTATTTATTTATGCTATTGTGGTTCTTGAAAACTTAACAATGAGTGCCCAGTATGGGTGAAGAACCCATGATGAGAAATGCTGCTAGGGTATACTGTCCTAATCTTGCCCAAGTCTGGATGAGTTTTGGAAAGTACCTAGATGAGTCCTTCGCCGAGACTCTTTGAGTCTAAGGCTTAGGCTCTCGAATCTTGATCTCAAACTCTTTTATAGGATGATTGACCATAACATCCACACCTTTTTTAAATGAAATTTCACCTTTTTTGGTCGTTTTTATTCTTATTCACCCATTTCATCTAGTTAAGCATCAAAATAACAAGAAGATTACTTGAGAATTTTTAAGGATTCAAAGTTGATTGAATCATCAAAATAGAAGCAAAAAAATTGGATGCAATGGAGGAAAATGAAGATATTTTCAAAGAAACAATCTATCCTCACTTTAATATTGATTTAGATTGTCGACACCACCTGCATTATGATGATAATCTTAATCATCTTAGCTGATTTGTACTATACTCGGATGTACAATATGGATCTGAATTATGTTATTCCTATGAATCTCGAATGAGATAATGCTCAAGTATTATATCGATGCAATGGATATCTCTGATATGAATACTATACTCCGATCTGCAATATATAAACCTTGTCAATTCGATGTTATGGAGTTTATCTTTCTATTTCAGGTACAACTGTAAGAATTATGCAAATGATCTCCTTCTTCTTATCTGATATAATCTTATGAAATGGTGATGGAATGATGATGTACTATATAGCTGTGTAATGATTCCCTTGATCAAGCTGATCGCTTATCTGATACCCTTCTTGTTAAATGACGATATACTATTGGGTTGTCAATCACTATCAATTGCTGTGTTTGATATGACTTTATCAATATGCAAAGACAACTTGTGTTGGTATTATAAGACTTTCCGATCTGTATGAATGCTTGCCTGATATGCTTGATTGTAATGGTGATTCTATATGACCTTCCGATCTGAATGCTTGCCTGATATATGTGATGATAATAGCAATTCTCTATGGCACTGTTTTTGATATGTAGCACTTGTATTTATGCATCCAATGTGTTAATGTTTGGTAGGTACATCGGATTCTAGCCTCACATTATTTTAATTAGGAGAATTACAATAATGAATGAATTAATTTAAATACATTAATTATTTAATTAAGAAGAATTGAATAATATATGAATTAAATAATATTATCTATGGATGGATTAATTATTTATTTAATTGGGAGAATTAAATAAATAATCTATTGTGAGATTAATTACTTAATTGGAAAGTTAAATATTTTTTTTTAGGAGAATTAAAATAATGAATTAATTATTAATTGGAGAATTAAATAATAATATATTTAATTGTGAGATTGGATGAAGTAATTATTTAATTGGAGAATTAAATAATAAATTGTGACATTAAATTATTTAATTGGAGAATTAAATAATTTATTATTTAATTAGAGAATTAAATAATACTATCTATGGATGGATTAATTATGTACTTAATTGGAAGAATTAAATAAATAATTTATTGTGAGATTAATTATTTAATTGGAAAATTAAATAATTTATTATTTTAATTGGGAATTAAAATTAATTATATTAGATCACATTATAATAAGGCTGGGCCCTATATGATTGATTATGGTTCATTGCAATTGGAATTCAAAGATAGAGGGCTGGGCCCTCTCCTTAAAGATAGATGTTTGGTTATAGGGCTGGGCCCTATCAAGTCCAAACACATGATTAAAATGTTTTGCCTTGCAAAACGTGTGGTCTATTCAAAACAATCTTTGGGGCCAAACATATTTCAAAAGAAGGCCCATTACATCTCACACCTTATATAAAAGACTCCTCTTCTACATGAAAAGATATACTATGCGAAAAAGATATGCAATTAAAAAGCTCAAAGGAAATATCTGGAATTCATGCCCTTGCAATTTGAATTCACACTGAGATCATGCCAGCAGCAAATTAACCTTCATGTGATCTACAGCAACACTCACATACAATGATATCCATTAATATTATCACTCTCGAGCATGCACAGTTCAGCGATGAACAATCCTTATATGAAGTAGATATGCGAAATGATTAAGAGGACTGCGAATACATATTTGAAGACAATTGACTTGATTCTGGACTGAGAGGGAGGAGATCTGATTCTTAGGATCAGCGACATCATAGCATTACTGAGTTAAGTCTACTATATTCCAGCAAATCCATCCATTGAAGAAGATTACACCCTAGCGACTTGTGAATTAAAGAAGACTACCACTCAGCAACATACCAGTTACAGTTGAATCCTACCAGCATGCTGAAACTGAAGATTGATATTCTGAATTTGTGCAGTGACTAAGGGATCTGTGTTCAGCGATTTGATTTTCTTCGTGGAGCAGGGATCCTCAGCAAATCCTCAATGATATCACTGAGTTATTGTAATTATAGTTCTGAGAAAATTATTAAGTCTGATCTGAATGCTGGGTTTTTCCTCATAGAGGTTTCCCAGGGTAAATCTACTGTGTCATTGTCTTATTAATTTATTTTTGGTTAAATTGTCTGAAAGTTTTAGATCTGATTACTAAATTTAACATGGTACCAGAGCTTGGTTCGAACTAAAATGTGATCAAATCTAACCCGTCATACTTCAGATCTTCCTTTTCTCTTGCTGGTTTTAAAATGGTGACAGGTCTCAAGGGTGAAGTCTGATTGGAAATGGTTTTGAACGTTAAAGCTTAATTTGTTCTGATCTTAAGTGATCAAGTTTCAACATGGTCAGATCTGGATGAACACCTGGGAGTATCTGAAGGCTTTCCTTTGGGTATTGTCATATCTTGACCCTGTGAGCTTGTGTGAATGAAGCATATATGCGGATTCGATTTCACATCTCCGTTCTAACTAAGTATCTTCTGTATTAGATATGACTTCATATATATGATATAGGTTGTTCTGTATTGGGTTTGATACATCATTATCTTCTTACCTAAACAGTTCTATGTATTCTTGTGATGAAAGCTTGCATGCATTCTAAGTGAGTTGTTATGCTTGATTGAATTATGATCTTGATTATCTCCATTGACTTGGATGACTCTAACCTGACATGAATGTTGTATGGAAATGTGTATAGTCATGATTATGTGCAGGCTTATATTTGAAGGGTTTGAACCTCCTAGAATGCAAAATCTCTCACAAGGGTTTGAGGATCTAATGATTGGCTATCTCAAGATTATTGATATCTGATGGAGATAAGCATTCTGTACATTTGCTCATAAAGCTCCTATAGAGAAACAAATTATTCATTGTTGTTTCTCCTCGATATGGTTTTGATTCTATGCATCTTTACTAATCTCTCTGAAATGTTTCTTTGATCAAGATGGATTGAGAAGCATGTGAATGATCAGAGTTCGGATCCAGAGGGAGAAAGAACCTGATGGATCCTGAAGAAGACTCAGGCTAAGGCTGCTGCCTTAAGATTAAGTTGAGATCACTTTTGAAGGACTCGACCTGGGCTCGTCACGACTTCTTGGAGCTGCACGAAATGTTCCTCTAACTGCACTTGTTCTTACTCTACAAAAGTCAGGTCAACACCTCGTGTTGATAGTGCTCAGGTGTCTTGGTTGTGTTAAGTCCCTATGGGCATATTGTAAGTGGAATGATTCCTATCTCAAGGACATGTTACATTCCACGTGGCTCTAATGGTTGTAACTCAGAGTATGAGATTTATGGATGTACTTCTTGTACAATTGAAACGAATGTTAATCCTTCAATTCATGTATGATTGCTTCCATGATAGATGGAGCTAATTTGTAGGACTTGGTTTATTGGTTCAAAGGGAGTGAACCATGTATCCGTGTTAGTTAATAGATATCATGTGAATATCTCATGTTGTAATTGTTTTATTGCTCAGCCATGATGATGAGATCACGGAAGTAGTCAGGATAGATTTACTACCCTGGCTGAGAGGGAGTCTCAGCTTCATTGATGTACCTTGATTATATTGACCACCCTCTGCAGGCAATGCAAGGTGGTATGGAATTGTTTTGTATTGTATATTGTATCTTCTTTGAGAGAAGATATGTCTGACCACCCTCTGCGGGCAGTACAAGGTGGAGATGTACTTTTGTATTGTTTCTTTTTTACCACCCTCTACGGGCAATGCAAGGTGGTGTTGTAATTGAAGTCCACCCTCTGCGAGCAATGGAAGGTGGCAATGTAATTAATTTTTGAGACCACCCTCTGCGGGCAATGTAAGGTGGCAAAGTTTTTATCACCCTCTGCGGGCAATGCAAGGTGATCATGTTTGAGGCTTGTCCTCTTCCACCCTCTGCGGGCAATGTAAGGTGGGTCCATCCTCTGCGAGTAGGCATGATGGAAAGGTTTGCACAATAAGTTTTTGGATCCATTCTCTGCGGGTGTGCATGATGGATATCATGGAAAGTGTCCATGCTGATTCTCTTTGACTTTATCCTCCGTGGGCAATGCTCTTAGAATCCATGATGCTCTTAGAATCCTCCCTAGATAAGAGGGAGTGTTAATGTTTGGTAGCTAGATCGGATTTTAGCCTCACATTATTTTAATTAGGAGAATTAAAATAATGAATTAATTAATTTAAATACAGTAATTATTTAATTAAGGAGAATTAAATAATATATGATTTAAATAATATTATCTATGGAAATTATTTATTTAATTGGGAGAATTAAATAAATAATCTATTGTGAGATTAATTACTTAATTGGAAAGTTAAATAATTTATTAATTTTTTTAGGAGAATTAAAATAATGAATTAATTATTTAATTGGAGAATTAAATAATAATATATTTAATTGTGAGATTGGATGAAGTAATTAGAGAATTAAATAATATATTGTGACATTAAATTATTTAATTGGAGAATTAAATAATTTATTATTTAATTAGAGAATTAAATAATACTATCTATGGATGGATTAATTATTTACTTAATTGGAAGAATTAAATAAATAATTTATTGTGAGATTAATTATTTAATTGGAAAATTAAATAATTTATTATTTTAACTAGGAATTAAAATTAATTATATTAGATCACATTATAATAGGGCTGGGCCCTATATCATTGATTATGGTTTATTGCAATTGGAATTCAAACATAGAGGTTGGGCCCTCTCCTTAAAGATAGATGTTTGGTTATAGGGCTGGGCCCTATCAAATCCAAACACATATGATTAAAAGGTTTTGCCTTGCAAAACGTGTGGCCTATTCAAAACAATCTTTGGGGCCAAACATATTTCAAAAGAAGGCCGACTACATCTCACACCTTATATAAAAGACTCCTCTTCTACATGAAAAGATATACTATGCGCAAAAGATATGCAATTAAAAGGCCCAAGGGAAATATCTGGGATTCATGCCCTTGCGATTTGAATTCACTCTGAGATCATGCCAGCAGCAAATTAACCTTCATGTGATCTACAACAACACTCACATACAATGATATCCATTAATATTATCACTCTCGAGCATGCACAGTTCAGCGATGAACAATCCTTATATGAAGTAGATATGCGAAATGATTAAGAGGACTGCGAATACATATTTGAAGACAATTGACTTGATTCTGGACTGAGAGGGAGGAGATCTGATTCTTAGGATCAGCGACATCATAGCATTACTGAGTTAAGTCTACTATATTCCAGCAAATCCATCCATTGAAGAAGATTACACCCTAGCGACTTGTGAATTAAAGAAGACTACCACTCAGCAACATACCAGTTACAGTTGAATCCTACCAGCATGCTGAAACTGAAGATTGATATTCTGAATTTGTGCAGTGACTAAGGGATCTGTGTTCAGCGATTTGATTTTCTTCGTGGAGCAGGGATCCTCAGCAAATCCTCAATGATATCACTGAGTTATTGTAATTATAGTTCTGAGAAAATTATTAAGTCTGATCTGAATGCTGGGTTTTTCCTCATAGAGGTTTCCCAGGGTAAATCTACTGTGTCATTGTCTTATTAATTTATTTTTGGTTAAATTGTCTGAAAGTTTTAGATCTGATTACTAAATTTAACACAATGCCTAAGAGGCTGGTGCTAAATTTGAGCAATCCAAATATGGATATGAAAATAAGAAATAGAAAAGTCTGATAATGATGATTGGAATGGTTATTAATCCACTTTAATATTGATGCTTAAGAATGGATGAGTGGTGTCTCTTCATTGTAGCCTAAAAGTGAAGCTCTTCATCAGACCTTTTGTTAATCAAATAAGTCACATCTCTATCGGATAACCAATCAATGATTAGTTAGTTTCTGTTATGATTGTATTTGCTTGGCTCAATACAATGGTTAATTGTTTGCGAAGTCTTCTTCTCCCTTAGAGTATTATATGTTATTTCTGTATGTTTGGAGATGATGCCCTCAATATGTTTTGCTGATTGTATTGCTAGATGCATCATACTTCCTTGGAGATCATATTGTCGAGATAGGATAATAAATGGATATTGCAGCGATTATAATGAACGCTCAATCTTTCATACAGTCCACCAAGTATATCCCTTGCTCAATGTAAACATGAATATCCTATGCTAGACCAATGCCATATTTCAAATCTTCATCATAGTTCTTTTGATACCATATTTGTCTTGACAATATTGATGGAAGGAACTTTATGATTGGTGTGTGGAATGCCATCTCATGGACATGTTAGAAAATGAGGTTACTGCTTATTACATTGATCACATTAGTTCGATGTAATCAAAGGTAATATCATGATCTTCAAGTTGATAATGTTGGTCACCAACGAGATCATCATATGTGGATCATACTTTGGATAAGCTCCAATATACATTTGTCACTAGTCTCATGCTTTGAACAATAAAGACATTGCTAACACAATAGTTGTATGCTTATCATAGATTTAATCAACTGTTCTTATTGAATAGCCTTATTGTCAAATATCATATGCTGTTTGGGGACCAATATATCAAGAAGTCTTCAACCCTTGATCATATGAGTCAATGAGTAGCAACTGGGCATATCTGATCACTTGGCTTCATTATGGAAAGCATTCTTAATACTTCATCTTATTGCCCATGCTTTACTTGAAGTTGGATAGGAAAATGGTGAATTCTTATAAATAAAACATTTTTCCTTGATAGGAACTTTATGTTGATCCTAAGGCCACTAGTTTTATTGCTAAGCTACTTTACTGGGTTTCGTTTCCAGTTCGGTTCTCCGTCAGGTTTGACCCAGGTTCTTCTGCTAGGTACCTGACTGTCCGGGCCACACTTGGGCTGAACTCAAGGCGCACCTGTAGCTGTGGGTGCGAAAAGATGGGCACCGCATGCCTTAAAAATCTATTCTAAAAAATTCATTTGGAAATACATTTTGAGACTTTTGCAAATTATAAATATGATACATGAGGTTTTTTATTTATAATTTTATTGGCAATTATGGATTTATGAGTATCAAGCTTCTAACTTATTATAATGGTAACATGGGTATGACCACACTCCATGCCTAATGGTACCCGACATGGAGTGTGGTTCAAATGAAGTTGAACCAAATGACGACCTCAATGCCTATGATCATGATGAAGATGAATATGAATATTAAATATAAAATATGGCTTGTAATTTGAATTTTCTTTGTGTAATGACATTTTGAGACTTTTGCAAATTCTGAATATGATATATGAGGTATTTTATTTATAATTTTTTTGACAATTATGGATTTATGAGTATCATGCTTCTAACTTATTATTATTATATGTTTGGAGTTTTGAACATGTATGATGTATATTTAAATTTATAATACATACATATACATATATATAATAATAATAATAATTATATAATTATATATGTATTATATTTGAAAATATGTGTGTATGCTGAACCTGAACCCAAGGAATTTGTTTTTTGCCGAACCTGCGTACTTGAACATGAACTTGTATTAGAACTAGGATCGGTATCTGAGTTGCTAAGAATGTATTTGAACTTCTACTTGCTATGTACAAATTGTGTATATCTATTTTCTAACTACCTGGAAGTGTTCAAGGTCTGCCACCCCTTCATCACACATATGTTTTATTGCTAGTTTGCTATCATGTAATGGAAGGGTTCATCATAGTTTCCCCTCCTTGAAGATGCTAAGCATTCTTAATCACTTCTCCCTTGTTTATTTGATTGATAGTTGAAGCATCTTCTTATAGTTCCATCGTTCCTTATTAACTCTATTCACATTAACTCTATTCACAATGGCATAGGTGTGGGTCTTCTACATATTGTGCTAAGAAATCCGTTGAAAAATCCTTGGATACCATCCTTAAATCTCTTGACGTGCTGGAATGGTGTCATAAAAATGGAAGTTTCATTTGATTGTAGTTTGATAGTCCCTTCAAGGAGCTTGTTTGCTGAAGGTTGAGGCTATCCTTGATGATAACCTTGTATGTCCTAAAAACTTCTATGAGAACTTTGCATTTCCTAGATGGGATGCTTTGAGGACCTTCATCATGTATTTCCTTAAGAATGACCTTACCATCAACTCTGAATTCGAAGGTCATGGTCTTGAAGTCTTGTGTGTACTTGCTAATAATCATCATCCATTGTATGCTTAGTACAATATTGACATTGCCCAATTCTATCATATGAAAGTGATCATTGACTGTATATCTTTCGATGGTGATCTTCAACTTTGGTGCTATTGTCTTGCATTTGAATTTTGAACCATTCGCCATTGTTATATTGAATTCTTCTTGCTTCCTACTTTGGAGTCCTTTGGAGATGGTAAGTGCGAAGTTTATGAAATCGTGGCTCCACTAATAAATTAAAAAGCTTTTTTAAATAACTTGAAATGGAAATAAAATTATGTCTTTTTTAATACTTTTGGAAATTGGAGAGAAGGGTTCATTGGTAGTGTTACAAAAGGAGGGTACTTGGATTGATTCGACATCTCATGTTTTTTTTATCACTTTACCTTTTAATCTCTAGAATTTGAGCTTGGCATTCAAGTTTGCATCCTTCAATGAAAACCCTTGGATGTTTTGGAAAACAAAACCCTCTTGGATTTTCTCTACTGGATTTGGGGACAAAAACCCTTATACCCTTTGGGACAATTCAGTAGTTGCATGCATGCATGCTGTCTGGGATAATTTTTATATTTGCTGTTCATGATTTTAATGGTTTCCTTGCAGATATTCAGATTTATATTGTTGTTCCAAAATCAGTATTTGGCTAGATTTTGAATGCATTTCACAAGCATTCATTGTTTTTGCTGCACTAGTCATACAATGAGGGTTTGGGCTGAATGTGGTCATTGTTTTTGCTGATTGTCCCTATTTAGGGCATGTGGTAGCACTATAGGAGGTTTTAGAGAGGATTTCTGGTGTCATTTATTGTTGCAAAGTTATTTCCAGCGACTTCTTGGGGAACACTATCATTTGGGAGGGCAGATCATCTTTATTATTGGCTGGTCAATAAGTTTCCCAGCTCATTATTGGCTACGCCAGCATTGAGGAAGGTAGAACATCATTGTGGGTAAGTTGCATGAGGATTATTATTGTTTGTAGACATATTTTGGCTGTGATCAGTATTTTTTGAGGACCTTTCGCTGTTGTGCAGCCTCTATATAATAGTTTCCAGCTGGCATGTCATTCTCCCATGTCATGCACTTTGTTGTTGTTGTTGCTATTGCTAGATCTTTTCAGTCAGATCTAGCTGCCTGTCCTGCTATAAGCTAACCATACAGGGTTTCCTACAACATGTGGGTGTTGTACATTCATTATTACTGGCCAAGATCAATTGTTGTAAATTTGAAATTGTTCATGTCAGCCAATGTAAGCTATTCCCGCTGTGCAAATCTATAGTTTTATTTTTAAGGGTGATAAATTGATGCTTAATTCAGATCCAAGTGTGTTTCATAACCTAGGGGTCTATACTTTTGTGGTAGTTGAATTTCCAGGTTCACTCCATTTTTTTCAGTCATATCAGCATTTGATCTTTGAGCACCGACTACTCAGAACTGAGCATAATTGTATGCCATAGGGTGTTATATTGGCTGTCAATTTCATAGCAGACATAGACCAGTTATTTTATTTGGGTAATTTGTCACCTATAAGTGGAATTTTGCTATGTTGGATAAATTTGAACTGGTGTTTCAGCCATATAACGTTGGACAAAAATGTTTTCCAGCTGTTTTATTTATATCTTGTTTTAAAAATCACAAAACTACAAAAAATTGCATGTTTCTCTGTTGATCTGGATTAAGGACATCACATTTACTTATTGTTCTATTTTGTATTGTCTTGCAAAAGACAAATAAAAACTGTAGCATAAAAATGTTTCCCTTTCTAACACAAATCTTTTGTTGAAAATTGAAGTGTTTTAAAAGTTTTTGGTACGGTATTTTTATGTGTAATTAGTAACGCACTCTTTCCACGAACAGACAATATATGCATTAGCTGCTTTGTTAGCACTAGTTTTCATTACCAAGGTCCTCTGAAGTTCACAATAAACCTGTTTCTGAAATTTTCTATTTAGCATTTGATCCATAACTGCATCACAAGGAAAGCATTCAAAACATTGTGATGTACATGCTGTTATCGTTTTCTTTTACGCAAATCTTTGAAAATATATCTTCTTGAATGTTTAAGCTGTACTCCTACAAATTTAATATTTTAAACAAACAACAATAAAATCCAATTCTACTGCTTTATTATTTTGCTTCTGACCTCTCTTTAAGGATCATTCTGGAACCTTCATATGGTGCATTCTATGTCATTTCGAATGGCAGTAACTTGGTCATTTAGATAAGTCTAAATCACCACCTGTCTGTAAAACATTCCCCATGTCAAAGTTGCAAGACTCTCACTCGGCTAAAACTCGCCAAGGCCTGAAAGAAAATCAGAAAAAACTCGGCAAAAAACACGGGAACTTAAAAAACAGCTTAATTTTAATTAGAAATGCATTTTTTTGCAAAATTCAATGAGAAGATGCATCCAATGAGTTAATTAATGAGAACACAAAAGAAACAAGTTGAGTTTAGATATATATAAACGCAAAGTGGGTACAAAATTGTATTCTCATGCGGAATGCTGATGGCTAGAAGCTTAGAAGCAAAATAGTACTAAATTGTTTGAGTTTCTGTAAAACTAGAAGTAAATACATCATTACAAATTAAAATTAAATCTTCCTCTTCACAGCTCTACTAGCAAATGTGGGAGAGGCACTAGAGGGTCTAGTCCTAGTAGTAGAACTAGAACCCAACACTGGGCGTCAGCGTGACTGTGTCTCCTCGCTCGTTATCTCTGATGATGCGTGTGGCTCGCCTCCATCCTGGATGTAGCTCCTTGCACTGGCAATGACTCCTCATCTGAGTCCCCATCTGACTCCTCCTCAATGTCATCCAATGTGAAACCAAATCCACCCTCCTCCTCCATAGCCTGCCTCTCCAAATCTGCGATGTCATCCTCTGTAAACAATGGAAGCTGCTCCTGTGCCGCCCAATCACTGTAAGGATCTATATCGTCCAAATCAATTGGACCAACTGGTGCTTCTTTTGCCTTTCTTATGCGCAAATTAACATTATATTGCACATAGACAAGGTCATTGAGGCGTTTTTGGGACAACTTGCTTCTCTTCTTTGTGTGGATGGACTCAAATAAGCTCCAATTGCGCTAACAATGGGATGAGCTACAGGGCTGGCATAAGATTCTCAGAGCAAATTTCTTTAGATTTGGGGTACTTGCACCCCAACTTTGCCACCACTCATCTGCAAAATAAAATATTGAGAAGTTAGAAAGCAAAGAGAAAAGAGAAAAGCGAAAACATTATTTATCAAATGACAAAATTGCGAATGTTTTAACTTTTACCTGGGGTTTGAGTGCCTCTTGCTCTCTTTGACAAGTCTAAAGAGAATAAAGTACCCCTTGATTCCACATACATTTGTTGTTCGGTCACAATACTGTCTCTCTCCGCATCACTGAGTATCAACCTCTGAATGCATCGAGAGAGGCCCTCCATGACCTCTCCATTAGGATCTGAAAAAGAATCATCCTGGCTGAAAGTTGAAACAAATACAACGTGAAATCAAGTCTTAGTATACAACCTAAAAAAACAAAGTGAAATAAAGTCTTAGTAAAATTTGAATAAGAATCATCGTACATGAAACAGGGATTGAGGAAGTACCCTGCTGCATGAATGGGTTGGTGGAGCTGATTGTTCCACCTCTTATCAACAATTTCCCAAATGGGATCATATTTGAGTCTATCCCCCTTGTAGTAATTTCTTATAGACTCTTTGGTCCTATCCATGGCCTCATAAAGATACCCCATTGGGGTTTGATCCCCATCAACCAAGCGCAGAACTCTAACCAGGGGCTCAGACACCTACAATTGAAATTTGAAAAATACAAATTAGTTTACAAAAGATTAATTAATGAAGTTACGTAGTAAGTTACAAATTAATAATGAGAGACTTCAATCAAGAATAATTAAAAATTCTTGTTTTGAAGTTACCTTCACAATCTCAAAAGCCTTTTGCAAAAAATTGTTGTCAAAGATTATTTGCGCGACAACCTCTCCTTCAACCTTCTTTGAATAATTTGAGTCAAGCCATCGTTGACACACAAACATTTGTTTCAAAGAAGCCAATGTACCAAGAATGCTTTGCAACGTCAAGAAAATTGTTGCAAACCTTGTGGCAGCGGGTCTGACCAATCTCTCCCATTAGTGTGCTCTCTCATCAAACTCAAAACCCAAGGGTGATTGTAGATATACTTTGTGATCCGTCTTGCATCTTCCACAATTCGAGTCACCCAATCAAGTTTTCCTATGTCCTCCAAAAGAAGGTCAAGGACATGTGCTGCACAAGGTGTCCAAAAAAGGTGGGGTGCCTCTCTTGGAGGATTCTACGTGGCATATTAGTAAAAAGAATCAATATTTAGTTTCCATATTTCACCTCAAAACTAAATTAAATATCACTTATTAATATTTCATCATAGGTAACATAAAATTACCTGCTGACACATATGCTACTGCATTATCTATGATGATTTGCACCACATTCTCTACTCCCACCTCCATGACAACATTCTCCAACATTAATGCCAATGTTTGCGCATTTTTTATCTTGTTGGAGGCATCAACCGATTTCCAAAACACCACATTGTCCTTGCAAGCAACCAAAAAATTAATAATGGTTCGGTTTTTTCCATTGGTCCACCCATCAGAAAGAATGGTGCACCCAAATTTATGTTAAAATTATAGCATCAAATTGATTGATATAATTATATTAATGTTACTCAATATAATAGTCGATTATATATATATATATTCTTGTTGTTAATGTACATAATAATCGACCATCTTCGATATTGAAACAAAGTTTATTGTCTGCAATTAAATCGACACAGTCGATATTTATAAAAGCCCCGAGCATATATGTTAACTATCGAACATAACAATAGAATGTATTACGAAGGGCTGCATAAACTAAACATCGGTTGATAAGACGTATTACCATAGGGCATGTCTGTGTATAGACATGGCTCTACGTGGCTTAAGCCACGTAGAGTCATGTCTCTACATAGATATGATCTTTCATATTATATTTATATGATTCGTATGATTAGAGGAAAGTAATCTATAACAATGTGCATTTCTTCTCCTCTACAGCATACAAATATATAATCAATAATATATATATATACTTACATAGACATTTAGATATTAGGAACAACACAATAAACATTAAGAGTAACAAATTCTTTCTATAGGACGAACTTGATCTCACAACATGGTATCAGAGCCAAGTTCCTTCTATAAAGCTTATAAGCTTGAAGGTAGATCTTCAGAGCCGGTCTAAGGAAAATCTGACCAAATTATATAAGAAAAGATGAACAATTCTATAAGAATGAATACTATTCCAGGTCTCACCAAAGATTTGGGATTGCAATGCCTAACAAAAGTTCCATACAAACTCCACAACTGTCTTCGAGCTGTCTGCAAGAGCTGGAACACTGTGCTCAGCAGTCCCAACTTCTATAAAGAACGACAACGACATAATGCCTCCGAGGAGGGAATAGCTTATTTTTACGGAGGAGAAAGAACAACTGCTTGGGAAGTAATTATTTACTATCCTCATGGGGAGTGGTGGGAAAGACTACCCAAAAGCCCCGAACAATTTATATTGGACTATGCGTGTAAGTGTGCATACGTTAGATGAAAACATCATCTTGTGGCTATGGGACTTCTCCGGCAATACGACCGCAATCCAACTCTTTTGATCTTCAATTTTTTATCTTGAACATGGCGAGGGGGCTTCGACACACCTTTCAATCTTTCGATCAGCAGATGCGCGGTGTCACCATCTCCCGATGGTCTTATCCATATTGCTGGTGTTCCTCGCCAGGTCTCATCGAACAGTACTCTCATCAGTCCTGACGAAGTACTAGAAGCTTGTGTTTTCAGTGTAGAGGATAACAAGTGGGAATTTCTTCCTCCCATCTATCTTGAAGGCCTTCGATGTTGTGTTGGTGACTTTGTCGACGACAAATTTTATGTAACCCCTGAATTCGGGCACAACATCCATATTTACGATCCTCGCTCACAACAATGGACATCCTTAAATGCTCACGATAACAACCAAGTGTTTCAGAATTGTATATCTGCTTTTGGGAGGTTGTATTGGTTTGGGTGGCCAAAGGAATTTGTAATTGTGAAAGAATTCGATTTTGCCAACCAATCATTTATTACAGTCGGACAATTTTCTATCCCAACTTCATATATTGAATGTGTCGTGTAGTGGCGTGAGTATATTTTTGTAAGGGCCAGGTGTTCCGCTGACAATGAACGTGCGTATTATCTTTATAATCTACTCGAGAGCCAGGGAAAAAAAAGATGAACTCAAATGGACTTTCCTGCAGAGTTTCCAAGAAGTATTTTCATAATGAGAGCGATGGTTTTCTGAGACAAGGTTGTGAGGAGATTTTGTGTGAAAGAAGCAAAAATATATGTCGACTGTCACAGCTAAGAGGAGGGACTTTAGACGTCTAAAGTGAAGATAATCATGACAATGTCATAAATAGAGATGAGTAGGCTCTTGAAATATATGGCGATGGCTGTAGTAAATTGATGAAGACTTTGTTATCCTTTTTACAAACAGTTATTCAATCTTAGAACATAGGACCAATCTCATAAATGGTTCCTATTTGACATTCATTGCAAACGTCCGTAAAATCACTTGTTTGTTAGGAGATGACCAGAAATTTCCCACACAAAGAAAGGGGGAAAATCACGGGACCCGACGTACGGTTCAAAGATACCAAACCCATGAAGACATTCACGATACCAAGAGGACATACGAAACCAAGAAAAGCAAGCTGACAAGTCATAGGGATAACATTATATTTACCTATTGTATTATAATCTTGGTACCGCTGCAAACTGAGGGATGTATTAACCAGATTTGGAGCAATTACAAATTTCATGGTATTGACGCCAGAAAGGAGAACCAGCAACAGGATTCATAGTGTTGAGTATTATGAATGGATACAATTATCATCAGCACTATTGAGGTATGGCTAAGATGTGGCAACGATAAATACCCGGATGGATCAGGACATTTAAGATGACAGCCAAGTAGACTATTGATGAATGATATCTGCGTGTGGAGTTAGAGACGTATAGTAGATGACATCCATGGTCAAGGAAAGAAAGACCAATATTGGTTGTAGTATGGACCACAAAGTAATAAGAAGGAAACTATAATCAGCTATGAACTTGTTAGTAATATAAGGAAGTGCGATATGTAGGAGGAAATTAGAGTTGCTACCGATGGTTATGAAGTGATAATAAATTAACGTAAGGATCAAAATGAAACCGATATGTTATGAAGAAGGACGATGGGTACAAGTATAGTATCAATGGGGTCACCTTATGAAAGGAAATACTTGAAAATATTTGAAAAGATAAGTATCTCATGCCTTATTAATCCATATGAATTTGTAGGTTGTAATTCATTAAATAATAAATTTTGTATGGTTCCATCATTTTTTTTTATGTTCGGGATAGTTTATCTTTATGAACTATTCGTAATCTATCTCTGACATACTTTCAGGATGAAAGCATATGAAATCCAGATTCAGAGGGAGTTTGACATCTTCAGAAAGGTCAAGAAGTTGGCAAAATTTAGTTTCTAAGGAAACATATGATTCAATCAACTTGTGACAAACTCGATCATATTGATTGAGAGGGAGTTCACTATTGAAGGTAAAACAATTTTGAGATTATAGTAGTGGGAACTGTGGATAGAATCGCCGATGAGATGCACGTGGATAGAATCCCTGATTAAGGCATTCCATACATCATGAGACTACAACTCATTGAGATAAACATCATACTAGAGGTCTTTATTATCTTCCCTCAAGTCCAAGAGGGAGTGTTAATGTTGTGGCCTTGGAAAAGATCAAAATGCATCTTATGCTAGCTGATGTAACCTTATGACTATTCAGATTATTCATATTGGTTCTCTCAGGAAGGAAGGTATGAAGTGACATCCTGTAGTGACATTGAGTTGAGTATATAAACAGGGTATGCCTTCGTGATAGAGGGAGAAGCTAAAGGATCTTCATCAGTGGACATTCGAGGATTTTGACGCAGAGGGACTAAACCATGTTTTGTTGGTTCTCTAGTAATCAAGAAGTTGTAGCAGAATTATGATTTTTACCATATGAGAAGGCTATGCTTCCATGTCAGAGGGAGAAGATAGAAGATCAAATTAAGTTGGCACCACAAGATCTTGGTCATACAAATTTAGAGGGAGTGTACCATGTCAAGATGGTGTATACTTTGTAAGCTCAGAATTCACCAAGACTATGAGACAGTGCAAACAAATGCAATTCAATGGAAAGCAAACAACCGATATACCAAGCCCCTTGCTAGAAAGAAGATTGTGTACTTTTAGATAACCTTGGTATGTTGAGGAGTAAAGCCTTAGCTGAAAAGAAGGTTTCAGCTTCAGTGATCCATCATTTTGTATCTTAAAATGTTTCTTGTCTTTGATAGACAAATCTAAGGTGGAAGTCTTGGTTTCCATTCTCTGAGAAGAGTCAAGGTGGATATCATATCTGTGACTTTATGGGTCCATTCATTTTGTGTTATATTATGAAAGGTGACGATCTTTCATATGTATTGGGTTACTATTGCTAGGTGACGACTTAGACAATAGCTTAACCCAGTGTCAGGTATGACTATGTATTGTAGTCACTAGTCCTAACACTGAATTTTTGGAGTTGTTAAATCTAGTTCTGAATTGATCGGGGATTATAACATGTGAATCAAGATTAGACTACATTAAGTTGTTGTCCCGAAATATGCCGGATATCTTGATTGTTATCGCTAAATCTAGTTCCGAATTGGTCGGGGATTGCGATAACTCTTCTATCAGGATGAGTACATTATATTAATGTCCTGAGCTGTGTCGGATATCTTGATATGAAGTCATATTTAAAGTTATCATTTAATCTAGTTCCAAATTTAGTCAAGGATTATGATAACATGTGCCTCAAGTTTTGATCCGGATTGTGCCGGATACCTTGACACCATTAAGTTATCCTCTAATCCAGTTCCGAATTCAGTCGGGGGTTATGATAACAAGTGATTCAAGTTTTGATTCGGATTGCGCCGTATATCTTGATACTTATGTTTATCACCAAAATCCAGTTCCGAATAAATCGGGGATGGTGATAAATTTCCTTATCAAGTTGAATTATGTTCCGGATCAAGCCGAAAATCCTGATCCAAAGTGATTATGTGTTATTTTAAGGGAAATCTAGTTCTGAATTAAGTCAGGGATTTCAATAACACTCACTTCTTGTGATTATCAATCTCCTCTCGCTAAGAGGGAGTGTTAAAATTATAGCATCGAATTGATTGATATAATTATATTAATGTTACTCAATATAATAGTCGATTATATGTACACACACACACATATATATATTCTTATTGTTAATGTACATAATAATCGACCATCTTCGATATTGAAACAGAGTTTATTATTGTTTGCAATTAAATCGACACAGTCGATATTTATAAAAGCCCCGAGCATATATGTTACGTAACTATCAAACGATAGTTAATGTAACATATCATATTAATATATGACATGTTAACTACCGAACATAACAATAGAATGTATTACGAAGGGCTGCATAAACTAAACATCGGTTGATAAGATGTATTACTATAAGGCATGTCTACGTATAGACATGGCTCTACGTGGCTTAAGCCACGTAGAGTCATGTCTCTACATAGATATGACCTTTCATATTATATTTATATGATTCGTATGATTAGAGGAAAGTAATCTATAACAATGTGCATTTCTTCTCCTCTGCAGCATACAAATATATAATCAATATAATATATATACTTACACAGACATTTAGATATTAGGAACAACACAATAAACAATAAGAGTAACAAATTCTTTCTATAGGACGAACTTCATTTCACAACAATTTACTCCACTCTTTTTTTTGGTCCTCCACCACTAATCTTGCCCTATCAACAACATTTACTAGCAATCTACAAAATCAAAGTGAAATCAAGTCTTAGTTAACAATTTCGATTTAATAAACAAGAAAAAACAATTAAAATTTAAAAATGAAATCAAGTGGATTATGATTATTTAATAACCTCTCACTCAAATCAGTGCTAATAGGGCTCTTGTACCCTTTTCCTGAAACTGTCATTGCGGTCACCAAATTGAGCCAATAGGGACTCTCAATCACACACAATGGGATGTTGTTTAAATACCAAAAATCAGCAACAACAATATCTGTTTGCTCATGTACCTCCTTGTTCCATCCAGTGGCCTCTAATGATGGTTGTGCTCTAGGTGTGTTCCTGTGCTCAAAATAACTGCCTATCCCTGATGGTGATAGTGTTGAAGAAGAATGCACTCTACTAGAGGAAGCAGAAGTAGAAGCAATAAAAGAGGAGGCACCCTGTTTGTGGATGCGTGGGGCACGAAAAGAGCCTTCTATGTTCTCAAGTGCTGCTTCTTCTTCTTCCATGTCAATAGTAGCACCTTGAGTTTCAGCTATGGCTGCCCTCATAGCTAATCTTTCCCTCTCCCTATGCAATTTTTTCTCTTCCCCGGCTTCAATTATGGAATTGACAAATCTTTTTATCTCTTCCGTATTTTTCTCACATGGATTAGCATCATGCCTCCTAATGCCTGCAAGGTGGTATTTGAGGTGGTTTATGCCTCCAAAAATTACTCTCTCACAGTTTATGCAAATCACCTTCCCAGGCTCATTTGGTGCTTCATAAGCATAGATGCATGTTTTATCGCTAGCATTTTTAGGCCGGGTGCCTATATATCCAGAAGGGCATGGTGTAAGTGGCCACACTTCCTGTGAAGTTGCCATGTTGATTTAATGGTTAACACTTAACTGCTGCCCTACACATACAAAATAAAAACACAAAATAAATATTTTAGTTAAACAATTAAACAAAGTTGGAAACTATCTAAATTAGTTTCAACTTTAAAACTTTCAATATTTTGTCTTTTAGAGTAGAGTCTACACATCATTCAAATTTCAAACTTTCAAAGTTTAAAAAAAGCTAAAACAAGCTAGGGTTTAAAAAAATATTGATAAATAATGATAGATTCAACAAAACATGTAAAAATTAGTGTTCAATCTTCTAATAATACAAAATCATTTCTAACTACTTAGGAATGATTTTGTGTTCATTTAGAAACAACAAAAAAAGAATATAATGTTTTGAAAAAATAAAAAAACAAATTCAGCAAACCTACCTGTGAATGTGATTTTTCTTAAAAAATCGGTTGAAATCCACCTTCAATCCGCTGAAATCTGCCTCCAATACGATTCAATCACCTAGCAAGGGCTCAAAGAGCAAAAACTTCTCTCTCCCCCAAGAACAACAACAACAAACAAAAAATAAGAAAAAAAAACCCGTTTTTTGCCTTTTGCAGCGCCCAGAAATACACGGGCGAGTTTTTCTTAAAAACTCGCCGAGTTTTGCTGAAAAACTTGTCGACTACTCGGCGAGTTTTTCAGTAAAACTCGGAGAGTGGCGAGTTTTTCTCTGTTTTACACACGGAGCTCAAAGACTCGGCGAGTACTTGCCACTCGAGGAGTCTTGCAACTATGCCCCATGTCAACTTTTGCTGGATTATTCTCAATGAGTTGATTAGTACCTCAGGCACTCTCTGTATCTTTAAATTTTGTGCGTCCCAGTCAGTCTAGACTCTTGGTAGATGGCATGTCCATGATTTTGTCTTTATATTGAACAAAAGTTGAATTCTGTTAGGGGAGCATTCTTCAGTTATGATAAGGGACCATAGCTGATTTTGTAGTCTGCCGAAAGCCATGATAAGGATTGGTGTCAAAGTCAATGACTTAAGTTAGGGGATGCTTTAATTCTTTGTCTTCCCCTACCAAAGTTGAATCCTCTCTTCAACATCTATTGCTAATGGTAGCCAGGGTTAGTCTCCATGTCAAGTATCAACTTATTTTAACCATACTCCTTGACTACAAGAACTGCTTATGCTTACCACAAGCACAATTTGTGTCATTGTCTCTTTAATTATCTTTTGCAAGCAGGATCCGATTTATTATCACTTCTTTGGAGCCCAATGGCATATGAGTTAACTCCTTATCTTGGATAAAAAAACTTTCAATTAATCACTATTGATAATGTGCATTGTAAACTGACCTGATCGACATTGATAATGATACTCTAAACAAAACCAATTTTAATATATATATTGAGCTACAAAAAATTAGTGGGTCAGAGATTTGTATTCTGATGTACTTTAAATTTTAAGCAATATGTATAGATCCAAAGTACTACTTGTGTCTTGGTCTGTAGATAAATAGTGTCTATAATTGGTAAAGGAGTGAAGTGATTCATTCATGGAATTGTCTTGAGCCAGTTGTTTGATAGTTCGTTACTAATTATAATTTATCAGAGAGGAATGTACAGGGTTTGATGTATGGAGCTACAAAAAATTTGTGGTTAAGAAGTTTCTAATTTAAATGTACTTTTAAAAATCCGAAGTACTTATTGTGTCTAGCTCTCTAGATAGATAGTGTCTATAGTTGGTAAAGGAGTCAGGCAATTTGTTCATGACATTGCCTTGAGCCACTTGTTTGAGAGTTTTGTTGTAATTATAATTAATTATAGATGAATGCACAGGATTCATGTAAGTTCATACAGAAAAGTACATAGGTAGTTGACAATGATGGAATAGACGACTAACTATGGTTTTTTTTAATTTCTATTTCTATTTTGTGAGTTCTTCAGATTAGAAGGCTGAAACAAAATGTGTTGTCACAACTACCTCCGAAGCGCAGACAAGTCATAAGATTAAGATTGAATTTGTCAGATAATTGTCTTGCAAAAGATTCAAATGCTGAAGATAACAAGGCTTTGGAAATTTCCTGCAAATGTGGCTTTACTACTAAGGGAGATTGTGAGTGTGAAGACTATGACAATGAAGTTGGTGGTGTTGAAATTGTCAATTCAAAAAGGATGCAAGGTTTGATATTCAAGTCCTTCTGTGTAGATCAACATTGGGAACTTTATTTTAATCAGATTGAATGTGTCAGATATCCATAATAAATACTATTGATGATGGTAGAAACGTGAAAGAATAAAATGGGCAATAAAAAATCTCGTACATGTATATGCATTCTCTTCTTTCAATATTACAAAATGCTAATACTATTTGATAATTTTATATTTCACTGCCTTATAGTTGATTGCAAAGAGAATCATGGAACTTTTTTAAAGCATAATTTGACAGAGGAGATGTAATTCTTAATTATCTTTAGACATTATTAAAGATGTCCAAGTTTTATTTCTCTTCTAATTCACAAGGCATTATATTTTTGATTTATTTTGGTAATTGTGTTCATTTCTTGATAGTGTAAACATTTAGAGGCATATTTCTTGGTTCCATATAACTATTAGTATAATTATTTTGTAGATAGAGGAACAAAGAAATCAGATAGAAACCTTTCTTATCAAGAGATTGGCTTGGCAAAGCTTCAAAGCTTTGAAGATTGGTTGTTCAATCATCCCATCTTTGCTGATGCTGAAGATATAGATGCTGTGGATAATGTGACGAGTCCTCAAAAGATGGTAGTCTTTGGTCATCATCTGAGAGTCCTTGATGGTATTCAGGTAGTCTTTTGTTATCCTCTCTTCAGTGTGTTTTATTTTTGATTTATTAATGTTAATATCTACTCTGAGTCTTCAATCATCAGACGACAAGCCAGAACTGGCATGCTTCAGATATTATTGTACTTTTTTTATCAATATACATTAACAGCCAGTCCTATGTATAGTTTTGGTTGTAGATTTTTGACTTTTTGAAAGCTGTCAATTCTCTGTAATACTGAGGAAATGTTTCTTGAGTGAGCAGAAATCTGTTTGCAAGAAAGGACTTGAATTTGTCCGTATTGATGGCAGTACAAATTGTAAAGAACGTCAGGAAGCAGTTCAGGCATTTCGTTTAAGATCAGAGGTATGTTAGTTCCTTGTTATGACTTATAAGATCGAAAGTTTCTTTATTGTCATTTTTTATCAAATTTGATGAAAAACTGTCTGCTAATTTCTGTTGCACCCCTCATCAATAAATGTGATTTTATTGTTTTAATTTTTTCTTCCGCAGGCAGAGTCATTACAGCCATAATTGTCCAATTAAAAAACATAAAAAGAAAATAATTGGATCAACTAAAATAATTTCACATCAAATATTCCCAGCAATTACTTTGGTTTTATTGTTTGTAACTTGTAAACTATCAATTTGTTAAAGATAATGTGCTAATGTTGTGAAAGCTCATGGCCATTTTGATAGGTGATGTTAAGATAATTTTCAATTTTTAAGGTTTTAAAACAAAGTTATGAAAACAGTGCTTGGGGACATCTCTCCTACCCTAGTACCCTTGTTTCCTATAGGGGATGTAGGATGCCAAGGAAATGTCTACGTCATCCCGTTTCCACGCAAAACAAAGAGTACATTTTCAAAACATCCCAAAATGTGCCAGGTAGGTTAGAGGACAAGCAGCCATCATTGAGATGGCAAGGGGACATTTAGGTGTCCTCCGATCATCCTCTGATCGTCCCAAGAACAGTCAGAAGTCTACTATGTACCAACCCAACATAATTTTTTAAAATTAAATATAGGGATGGGCAGGCCCACACAGTCTCTTCACCAGTCCAAACAACAACTAAACCTAATTCATTTGTCAAAATTACCAATAAGAAAAAAAAATTAAACAACTAAAGCTAATTCACCCGTCAAAATTACCCATAAGAAAAAACTATAACATTAAACATTTGCATACTTGTGTAGAAAAGATGCAAGAGAAGAAAAGCTAAGTTACCGATTTGGATCTAGGTACAGATGCGGGTACGAGAACCCTGGTACGTGGATACGTGATTTTTGTTTTTGGGGATTTGGAAGCGTTTGGATACGCGTATATATATATATATATATATATATATATATATATATGAGAAATTGATATATATATATATACGAAAAAATTAAGGAAATATACAGAATTAAATCATTTGATAATATGATACTTCATCATTGATCAAAGGCAAATGCCAAAGATAAATATTAAATGCTGTTTTAGGGTTTTGTGCAAAAAATATATTAATAAAAAGCACTTTAAAATATGTATTTTTAAGTCAAAAAGTCACTAAATGGCCGGATGCAAAAAGTCAATTTTTTTAAAAAAAAGATCAAAAACCAGAAAAAACTCAGAATATTTGCAAAAATCAGATTTACCCAATTTCCACATCTAGGGGTTGGCCATTATAGTGGTATTAGAGCTTAAACAATTCCTGCCATCCTGTGAACAACATACTGTTTTTGGATGAGTGATCAACATTTTTTAACTTATTCTAGGAGATAAGATAAATCTATTAATGTCCAACAAAAGACCACAAAAGGTCAAAGGGACAGTCAAGTATATCAATAAGGGGCCTGCCCGTAGCAGGGACACCAAATGGTGCCCGAAGGAGAAAGCAACATTAGAAACAAAAACAAATTGAAGGATCCAGAGTAAAAGAGTTCAATGGAAAAGTAAAGAAAACCTCCCGGGCCCAATTAAGGGTTTCGAATCGCTGTGTAAAACTTCCGAACGGAAGGATAAGTAGTAAGACTAGTTTGAATCATGGGCTGCCTCAGAGTAATCTTGGATAGGGATGGCTGCTGTCGGGAAGAGTCGGACTTGGGTCTCACAGACCTAGAATGAGTGGTGGACCCTAGCTGACGCTTGGTACCGTGCACTGAATGAATCCCTGTGAAGGAAGTAATAAACTGACAAGGTGGAGGCGTCGTCAGATGCTGGTTTTGGAGTGTGTGCTCTCGAAGCCTTAGAGCTTCCTGAAAATAAAGGGCAATGCATCTCTGGTTTGTATATCTGAAGGTGGAGAGCGACCACGCTTGCCTAAAGAGGCAGTAGAACCTCCCCCTAATCTTGTAATATATAGGGCAACGAAAGATGAAGTGATCCTCAGACTCCACCTCCCCAATGCTGCAAAGCTGACAAATCCTGTGCACTCTATCAATATGATGGTCGGTCTAGCAACGAAGCTGATGCGATTCTTCTCTGAAGGAGCCAAGGGGGATCCTGAAGGAATGTGCCGAGTAGTGCGATAAGTAGGAAGGGCGAACAATGAGTCTGTCCTTCAGGTCGAGAAAGTTCTCTGTGTAGAAGGCCATCTTAGGGCGAAGACCCCCGTGGGGGTTAACCCAAATAGTATGGATGAACTACTTGTAAATGTCATCTCACATGCACCTATTCAACTTTTGGTAGGGGGAAAAAGATTGGGGTGGGCATCGAGAGAAAACTGGAAGGGAGGGAGGTGATCCATAGCAATCCCAATAAACCCAAGGAGGGCCGAAGTCTCAGCAAACCATCAGCGAGCTCAACCTGAAGAATCAGTAGAAACAACAATAGATTCTGAAGAACAATAGGTAAGGTAGGGGTATTTGTGACGCACCTCACCCCAATCAAAAAGCCTTGAATGAGGTGAAGGTACCAAACTAGATCGCATATGGCCTCAAGCCTTAAGGGACGCGCTCTGAAATCTGCAAGAATAATGTTCTGCGGGATGGATTGCTTGCACCTGATAATGCAACGGACGAGGAGAGTCTGAACTTGCTTGACGGAGGCCCAATCATAATCTAACAAAGGACCCCACACCACCGAGCCATAAAGGACAGTAGGTCTGATAAGTGTATCCATAAGAGCAATTTTGGACAAGGTGTCCTAGAAATGGTGCTGGAAACACTGTCTCTCTAGGAGGGCTAATGAACCATACCCCTTATTTATTCGTGGATGAAGGGCGGCTCTCATGGTAAACCATGGCCCAATAAACTTGACACCTAGATATATTTATGACGATGAGATGTCCACCTCCACCCCCTTGAAGAAGAAATGGAGGTGAAAGTTCTTACGAGCATTGAAGACCATCACCTTTGTCTTCCCCAAACTAACTGTCAAGTTCTGCAACTCGCAAAAGGACGCAAGACCGTCCAGTTGTCTCTGTAAACCCTTTGAAGAGGAGGCTAAAAGAATGATATCATCCGCAAATAGTAGAATAGAAATCAGAACCTGGTGAAGAAGGCAACCGTCCCCAGGATGAGTGTGCTCCTGAAGATACCTCTCTAACTCGTCGATGTAGATACTGAAAAGAGTAGACGACAAGGGGCAATCCTGTTTAATCCCAATGGTGCTCCTGATGAAGTCTGAAAATCCAGAAGGGGTCTTGAGACGACCCAATACTGTCTCATAAAGTCTTAGGATAGCCGCCAAAAGAGTATCTGAAATACTGATCTCCCTAAGCCTCTGAAAAAGGGCTGTCCTACAGACAAAGGCAAAGGCTTTGTAGAAGTCCACAAAGCAGCAAGAAACCTTCGAGGAGCGAAGACGCGCCCCCTCAATAATGTCTCGAAGAGTGAATATGTGATCTATCGTCTGATAATTTGGTCTGAAAACTGCTTGCCCCTTGGCACGAATGTTACAATGATCCAACTCTCTCGAAAGATAAATAGGAAGAGCCATTGCGTACAACTTAGAGAATGTGTGTCCAACCATGATGGTCCTGTAATTATTAGGGTCCAAGGTAGGACGCGCCTTGTTGATCTGATGGATAATGTGGTGCGCCCAGGAGGAGGGGAAGGCTGTGCAAACAACAAGGTTGAATAGATCAGCTAGATAGGACCCCAAAACTTTGATACCGTTTTTGAAGAGTTCGACCTGAAAGCCCTCCTCATCAACTACCCTACTAGAGTTCATAGCTCTGACCGCCTCCCTGATAGTGGTATAGGAGAAAAGGTGACAATGAGGTGGGGGTGCGACCTGGAAAGGGTGCTAACAGGGCACGTCATAAAGCACAGAGGTATGGGAAACCAAGGAACCGTGGTCAAGCTTAGGGGGGAGGGGGGTATGGCGGGGGAAGAGCGTACGCTAGAGAAATTTGGGGGAACTGTGGAGGAAGCCAAGGGTCTGCACTGGGAAATGTGAAGACGCTTCTTATGGCGGAGGAGATGGTGATAGGTCTTCAGAGTGGTGTATGAAGGGTAGTGGAGCATGAATGCTAACCACAGGGACCGATGAGAGGCCTTACAGTCCTCATCGTACCATTTATTCGTAGGGCAAGTGTTCCCAGGCATGTGGTTGAGGGGAGCAGGGGGTGGAGAAATGAGGGAAGGAAGACATGGCGACCTCCCATATGGCTGCATGAAGACAAGAG
>MU226030.1:1194265-1213107 GCA_018584345.1 Thuja plicata
AAATCTGAAACTAAAAGCGATACATTACACATCTGCAAACTTTATCACTATTCTTGTTTTGAAAACTCAAATGTCATGACTCATATTTTCAGATTTTCTATAAAATATAAAAATTATATTATAAAAATAAATTGACGTACCCCCGTCCCCTGTTTTGAAAAATAGCCGTACCGGTACCGGTACCCGTACCCAAAGTACCCAAGTACCCCCGTCCCCATGCAACTATGCATAATTATCATTATTTATGTCAGATATAGAAGTGATCAATATCTTATAGACTTATTGTTCTATTAATAATGATATCATTATTAATTTACTTATATTATTAATTGCAGTCATAAGTAGTAATTCACAGTAACTTTGAGGACTTGAAAGAAAGATGTCTGTTGTGATTTGGATTGCATTGTCCCTATTTCTTGACTTAGCCAAAAATTGGATATTACAAGGTGGTCATGGGGGGAAATGTTGTGAAATAAATAACTCCAGTAGGCTAATAGCGATGATGTGGCTATCAAGAAAGAGGAGACGAATGTCCTCAATAATCTTCCAAATCTGCAATGCGAGACTCCACAAATAAGGATTATATGTTCGCAAGATATGAATCCCAAGTAGCTTTCTGGAAGAATATGACTGTCCTGCTGCACTGAATCAATCAGAGCCAAAGATGTGGTGATGCCAAGCTAATTAGGAGCAACTAAAGATGAATATTGGGGCTCAATGTGAAGGGTATGAACTAGGGACAAGCCTTTCATCAATTGGCACATGCAGCATCTATGATATACTCAAGCTCCTGTAAAGCATCATCATAAAATGGTATACAATGCATGTGCAAGGGTAGTGAGACAATCTAAAGCAGGATCCCTTGGAAATGGAGAGATATGAGGGTCTCTATGTATCTACCAAAATTTAGTCTAGAATGTGTAGGGACAATCAATGTCTGATACACATATAGTTTTAGGATCAACACTAGACTCCTACAACATGATTGCTATAATACCCAAACTGATCTACCTCTTGGTGTGGTAAATGTATGCATAGGTATTAGTCCATATAGGTAAGACAAAATATCGAGGCACCTGAGATGTGTTAGGATGTGATTTTGCCAAGACTTAGTTATCGTTTTTCAGGATGACAATAGAAGGATGAATTGAAAAGCTCTCGATGCATTCTAAAATGAAAAAATGAGAGACAAATATCCTTAGTGCATAAAGAAGATAAAATGAAGTCATCTCATGCAAATAGAACCTTTCCAGGTGTCAAAATGTCCAAGTAATTGACTAGAATGTGAAATCATAAATTGTACCTGGGGCAAATTATGGAAAAATTGCATGAATGAATCTGAAGAGCTCTGATATACATTGCCAACACTACAAAAATTGTAAAAAATAGAGATAGTGGGCAAAAATTGCGAGCTTGGAACGAAAAAGTGGTGATCTGATCTGACTTTGTCTTATAATAACTTGTACCAACAAGAATATCTATTTATAAGACTTGCCCCAGTGGAAAGTGCTCAGAATCAGATTTTTGACAATATCTCATTTTCCTGATTTTTGCATTTTATGCGCAACTTATGCCGAAAAGAAAAAAACTACTTTGCATGCAAACTAGGGTTGAGGTCAACATGATGTCAACCGGTGGGGTATTTGCACCCTTGACAAAATATACCCTTGACTTCTCAGAAAAACTCTGTTGCTTGGAAGTTTCGAATTGACATAATATTCCAAATTAGTGCTGGTATATTCCTTTTCATGGAATATTCCTCTTGCGATGTGGGATTGCTGATATGTTGATGTTCCATGGGCTGACCACCTCTGTTGGCCTTAGAAACCACTCCCCCCAGCTTTTTGGTTTTTGATAGCTTTTTCATTTTATGTTTGATTTTTGGATTTTGCCTTTTACAAAGCTTTTTGATTTTTGTTCTAAATTTTTTGGAAAAAATAAAAAAAATACAGAGAAATGTTTTTTAATTTCTAGAAAAAAATGTAAAAACCAGAAATATGAGAATGTTGTACCTATGCCTAATCAAGGCATTAATGGTGGTTGGGTATGCATGAATTCCTATGTAAGATGCCTGGCCGCCTGATTTGTTTAGCTTTTTTGCAACTTTCTCGATTTTGACAAATTGACAAACATTCCTTATGTTTTTGCGTGTTTTGTATCCAGTGGTCATGCCCATTTCCCTCTAGAATGAGTTGATTATTCGCTCAAGGCCAGATCTCTCAAAAAGTGAATTGAAGTCACAGATTTGATGTTCTAATACCATGATAGAGCAAATAGTGAGGTTTGATACCATGTAAGAACTGATAGCTAGTTCGCTTGCTCCCTGAAATCGCATGCAACCAAAATGCCTATCACATATAAAGAGAAAAAGCCATGATTGTGTGCTTTGCAACCTTTAGAGAGATATCCAAAGGAAATTTTTGATATTGAGATAAACTTGTAATGAATTGATTAAGCAAGATAGATTGCAATAAATACATCGAGTGCATATAAAAGCCAATAAGAAAGCCTAAAAAAAATCCTAGGTGAGGATTGGATTAGATAAGATCATGACAAGTGTCCTCTTCCTATTCTATGATACAACATGACATATAATTTGATTAATCTAATAATAGAAAAACACTCCTAAGTTTAGCTTAAGTGTAATAAAGTAATAGGGGACTTAGCTAATTAATGATTGAGGTGATTACCTAATCACTCCAGTAGTAAGCATGTTGAACCATGCTATAAATAGTTAATAAAGTTTATTGCAGCTGTTGCACTTTGTTGCTTCTATTGTGTGTGTTGACGGGTGTTTGTGTGTCAGCTTCTAGAATAGGTCATCTTTCTTTTGAATCTCTAATCTGGACTACACCAATGCCCGACTATTTAGGAAGATTAAGTTGAAAATTGTTTTTGGACACTTATTGGAAAATGGTATAAGGTCTATGTTGAAGGGGTTTGAACTTATCATGTGTTTCCACTTGGAAATATCATTTATCCAATTATATCCATACTTAGTCCCCAGTGTGAAACGATGAGGGACGCTATAACAATCCATGACCTGCTTTTTCTTTGCTTGAGTTTTCTATAGAATCTAAATAACCTTTAGATTGAAGGGACTGCAATTTTTGATGGAATTGACAAATGTAGATTTCAGATATATATCTAGATTTGTTTGTGTTAAAAATTGCATTCTTGATAATTTGTTGGGAGGAACAGTGAGAATATTAGGGTGTGTATTATGCTATTAGTATCATAGTATTGTAATAAGGATGATTATTATCGTTCTTTTTCCTAGTCCTGTTTGGTTTAGGAAAATTTAATGTCATTCGATTGTGTAAGGATTCTCTCCCCTTTTTTCAGTTATTTTATATTCTTTAAAGTTTTAAACTAAGCATATTTAAAGGCCTCTTATTTTAGTTGAAACACAGTGGGTACTTTGTGATGAACCCCGCTGGCTCAACCTCTAATCAACTAGAATCTATCTATGACTTTGATTTGTTTTTTTGCAATGTCTTGTTTATTTTGAAATATATGTTTTTTTGTATTTTATAGATAATTGACAATTCATGAAATGAAACTAAATACTTGCGAATCACAAGCAGGAATTTGTTTTCTATTTATTGATGAACTATTACAATGCAAAGTAATGGCAGTTTATTAACTACTGAGTATGGAATTGCAATTAAGAGGAACTTGGAGACCAGACGGAACTTATATAAATTTGCCAGGATATATTCAAGATCACCATACAATGCTAATAATAAACCAAACACCCAATACTGAGATGAAATGAAGCACCAAACACTATGCGATCAATCCTAGAGGCTAAACACCTTGTCTAGAGGACTCACGTGGGCTTGGTATAGCAGCTGGCTGCCTCAAGGATGAAATCAAACCTGCTCCAAAGCAGTGTTGTCTGTATTCTGGCCACCTTACACAAAACCCTGCAATTTATTCTCTAATCTAATTCGGACAACTCGCTAAAACCATGAATTCAAGCCCAATTATGGCTTTTGTGTGTAGCCATCAATGAATGCACAATTTTAATAGATCTTTCACCATTTTAGAGTGCTCAAACACTGAAGAATTGTCGCCCTCCAATGCTGATGATGTGCAAAAACCATTGTTTCAAACACAAATCCCAAGAACACCCTCCAACAAAGTCATAAACTCATATCATAATGAAAATCAATCCCTTCTGTTTGGCTTTTATAATATCCTCAATAAGTTTGATCCATGCATCTTCCTCTACAAGTCTCTTTAAAATGATATAATATTTGCACTTTAGTAATATTAAATAATCTCCTTGATATTGGTGCCTCAACAATTAATTATAAAATAGCCCCCTTTTTAATGGCTAAAGACCCCTCAAGTCATAAAGTGCAAATATAACGTTAAAATATAATATTAAAATATTAATTATTATTAAATTCTCCTTTAATAATAATTAAACGTAATTTCTTAGGCAAACTCCTTATTTCACCAAACCAACTGAATACCGGAATCAACATTGCCCACATTTGACTTTTAGGTGCCTTGCTGTAAATAGTAACCCCGTCTGTGTCATGTCCCTTCTTGAATAGAACCTAGTAATAATAAATAATGATTTTAGATTAAAAAATTATAAAATTATAATAAATAAATAAACTTACCTATATAATAATGTAAATAAATAACAATATGCAAATAAATAAATAATATATATGAAATATCATATATTTGAAATATAATATAATAATATATTAATCTATTAATATTGATTAACATATTAATTTATAATATTAATCTATAATATATAAATCAATATAATACTAATATTAATCTATAAAATAATTTTAATAATACAGTAATAATATTAATTAATATAGGAGTAGAGTTTCTATGTGTGCTGCCATCTGTTATTAAAAGTCTGATAAATATGTCCACAAATATTGTTTGAATTTACATAAGGTTGTTGGTTGGAAAAAAGTGACATTGTCTGCCAAAATAAGTCTATTGGGAGTCTGTGCAAAGAGAATAATATATTTTGAAGGATTATTTTGTAAACAAATGGTGGTTGAGCTTCAATTCTCATATTACAATATATAATTTAATTATGAAATTTTGAAAGGATTTCCTAGTGCAGATAATATGAAACTGTCAAGTGAGGGAGGATTAAAGTGCAAGATCTGAACTTAAAAAACCTGCTGATGTGATCATAAGATTAACTATATGTGTTATTAAAAGTCTAATAGAGAAGTCTGCAAAATAAGTGCACAAATATTATCTGAATTTATATAATAAGATTCTTGGCCGCAAAAGATGACTTAGTCTCCCAAAATAGGTCTATTTGAATCTATACAAAGAGAATGATATGTGTTGAAGGATTATATCATTTAATTCAAATTTGTTGAAAAGAAATGGTGGTTTAGCCTGAATTCTGATATTGTATAAGATATACTTTTAATTATGGAGTTTTGAAAGGATTTTCTAGGGCAGATAATCTGAAACTTTCTAGTGGAGGAGGATTAAAGTTCATGAACTGGACTTAAAAAATCTGATGACGTGATCATAGGATTAAGTAGATGATTAAGTTTGCTTGCTGAGAAGAAGAAAGCTTCTCGAGAGCATCACGAAGACGTTTGCTTTCCTCCTTCGGCAAGTGTTTCTTTTGCCAAAGCTCGTCAGTCCTCTTAGTATACTGATCTCGCGCATCATGAGAATCCATTTGACAACTCACAAATGATTTCTTTCCAAGCTCTACCCTTGTGATTTTATAATCCGTGATCTCAGGTTCATCTGCCGTTTTGCTTAAGAGTGGCTCTGCTACTTCAACATACTTAACCTTCTGGTCATCAATAATGACTTTCGAGAGCACTTTAGCTTTCTTACTTTTCACGACTCGTGTTTTGCTCTTTGGAGCAATATCAAATTCCTCTAGAGGCACCTCCAACTTTTTTCTTAACTGTGTAACAGTCCCTAACCAAGGAGGTAAGACAAAGGATGATGCCGCACCATCAACTATAACCATGGTAGTCACCGACTCTCCTTGTGAAGAAACATCTGTGGCAGATGCTTTTGAGTCTCCTTTATCGTCTTTCTCTGTTTGAAATGCCAGATCATTGTTTGCCATAAGTGTATCTAGCCGAGGCAAATCTTCAGGAAGCTCATCAAAAACATGTGACAAGTCTTCCTTCTGCTTAGGAGCAACGAAGGATATAGGTGTAGCTATGATGATAGCAGATGAG
Organism: Thuja plicata; assembly: GCA_018584345.1. Taxonomy (NCBI): domain Eukaryota; kingdom Viridiplantae; phylum Streptophyta; class Pinopsida; order Cupressales; family Cupressaceae; genus Thuja; species Thuja plicata. The sequence goes on from MU226030.1 coordinate 1,200,478, forward strand.
TGAAGTGGAAGCAGGTGTACTGTGAACGAATCCACATCTGTATCCAGTGGGGACATTGGAGGTTCATCCATTTCTGGGGCTGATTCGTGCATACCCAATATCTCATCAGCTTCTTGGACTTGTGGTATCTCAGGAGTGCCAAAAGTCTGCAATTCCTCCTCACCGTCTAAGAGATTAATCATCTCCGGACCCTTTTCTCTAGATAATGCATCCGGTGTAGGAGCCTTAACCATGAGCTTTCGTCCTTTGATAGCGAGCTTTGGAATAGCCTTGACCTCTGACGCAGAAGATTCCCCCTTTCCTTTGCCTCTGATTTCTGACTTCATGCGTACAGGACCAGCTGGATCGAAGTCCCGTCCAGGCTTGATCTTGATGCTTTTTATGCCCCTCTTCTTCAACCAAATATTTGTATTTGCAAGAATGTTCTGAAACCTATCCCATATGGATACATTCTCCTTTACTAACCAGCATGGAGGTAAGACAGGCAGATTCTTGACACAATGCTTTTTATACTCTGGATCTAAGATATCATTATCATCTATGACTCCTTCTGGGATCTCTGCAAGACGGAAATCTATTATTTGCTTAACAGTAAGCCGACAATAATCCATGTTGGTGATGTCTGCCTCAGTGCAAAGATCGATCCAAACATCCTCTAGGCAATGTACATGACTGAACTGCCTTCGGATTTTGTCATTCATGCCTCTCCAGTCAAAAGAAACTCTGGCCATGAACTTTTTCAAGTTAATTTCCTGAAGTTCGAACTCCATATTCTAGGCCTTCAGGAGTGTATCGAGTGAATACCCGCCAATCCTTAGAGGATTGCGTGAAGAAATACCGACTCCCGGTCTGTGCAAAGAATTTTGATAAGTTTGTACAGCCATAACTTGCCTGGCCAACTCCATGAGAACAATTTTATCCGTTGGACATCTTGGCAAAGTATATGGTTCACCCTTGAAATACCCCACCCTAAGGTAGGTGAAATTTGGAAACTAAAGAAAAAGGCAGCCATATTCGCTAACCTTGCTCCATGCCTCGTCAGAGACTCATTTGTTTTGGAGTTCCTTATCAAACAAGCATCGGTAATTACCAAAAAATGCATCTTGTACCCTCCTGAAATGGATGCGATTGGTTCTCAAGGGCAACTATTCATAAAAGGTCCACACAGGTACTTGCATCCTATCTCCTTTAGTAGATAACCCTGAAAAGGAACCCAAGGCAGCAACAATGTAGACGAGATATGAATTCATGTAAAATGCACTTGTGTTGAGTACTTGCACCGATTTCTCACAAATAGAATCGCTTATGAATTCACCCCAGAACAATCTCTATCTTGATTTCATAATCAAAGAGAGATACTTATACATCCATGGCTCAAAAAGATTGGATTCCCTGAGACCTCTTACTCTGCTCAATAAAGTTATGAGGTCATGGACCTCTTCCTTGAAATCAGATTTGTGCACTCCCTTTGGCCATCTCACCAAATTGGGTGTTTTGGTAATCAACCAATGTTCGTTGATATACTTCACACAAGCTGTCTTTCCATTCTCCCAACTTTTGAAAGCTTTATCAACTGTCATTTCTAGTATGGCCGGAGTTGGGGGAACTTTAAAAACCCGATCAATGGTGTATGGATCCAAATTGATGACCACTTTCCCATCTTGATCTTTGATTGTTCTGGAGGTAGTATCAAAGTGTTTGGCACAAGCTATTATGAACTCTGGTTCAAGCGCAACCACTGGAAAGGTGGAGACATGGTGTATATAGCTCTCCCAGATACTGATCATTTCATCTTTAGTGGATGTACCCACTCTTTTCAGGAACTCTTCTATGTTCAGATGCCCGATCTTTGTATCTCGGATCTCCTCCACATAAGACGTGATCTAAGAGGGTATCATGGAGCTTTGGTACTTGTCATATTGGTATTTCATCTTCTTCTTTCCTTTGTCTTTAGGAGATGCTGATCTTCCTTCTGACATGACCAGGTTTGCAGCTACGGTAACTGTTACATGAAAATTCCAGAAGACAAGCATGTCGTCATTAAGAAGAGAAAGATCCATTATCAGATGTAAATCAAGAGAAGAGGGCAACCTCTCAAAAAGATAACAAGAAGGTATATATGGATTTTCCTTTTTCTTTTGAAATAATGCATATGCACAAGTTGGATTATGAAACAAAAGAATGAAGAAAATATCTCCACTTTGTAACATGGTGGGCCTTTTAAGCATGACAGCATGTGAGACGAAAATGTGAGCTTTTTTAACATGATTGCATATGAGGTAGTTCACATTTTTCTTTTTCAACTGGGAGTATGAAAAAGGTGGGTTTTTCTGGAGCAATTGCATGTGGGACAACACTTTGCATCTTTTGATGCATTTGGGGAAGAACTTTATCAAGAATGGGGTTTTAATCTTGACTGCATATGAGAATAAATTGCATTCTCATATGCAACTTGGAGAAAATGAGAGAAGAAAAAGAAATGAGATAACATATCTACAACCAAACAGAAAAACACAAACACAACCAAAGAAAGAAAAAAATATATATATACCTTCTCTTTGCATGCAAAAAAGGGAAGAACACAAATCTTTCTCTCTCAAGCAAAACTCACAAAATTCTGGAAATGATATATGAATTTTGAATTTAGTCTTGGAAGAGAAAAGCTAAGATATATAGACACTTATTTTTGACAAATTCTTGATGGAGAGTAAATGCAACTTCATGAGTCATAAAGAGAAATAACAAATGTCCATAATACAGTTAAAATTTGCATAAAAACAGCATGCAAAGAAGAAGAAATCTTCAACAAAACATGCCGTAAATATTAGCCATTTCTTCCTTATAAAATGCACTTTCATTTCGAAATTGAAATGAGAAGGAAAACGTTTTGAAGGACTTACAAAATCTGCCCAAAACAAGGAGTGAAAAATGCAGAGATTTGTGGAGAAAATCTCGCAAGCAAAGACCGATTCTTCTTATTATGCCCTAGGCGGATTTTTTTCCCCAAAACACAGCCTTCTGTGGAGTCAAACTTCACATTTTAATGCAAAAAGAAGAAGAAATCTTGCAGTGCTTCAAATGGATGAAAAACGTCTTCTTCTATGGAAAGAAAACAGACTTAGTATGCATTTTCATGAGGCAAGACTTCCTTTCGAAATACATGCCATTGATCATAAAAATAATGCTCTATAAATGAGAATGTGGTTATGAGTTTTAAAGAAACTCTGGCATTCGTTTGTTATTATGCACTGGGGTTCAAAAACGACACCACGCATTCAATTATAAAACCGTGACTATTTTTAAGGAGAGAGAGCATACATTTTACACCGAAAGACCTGTTGTCTCTTTAGAAATCGACGTCTTGTGGACAAGTCGCGGGTTTCATAGGAGCTTGGCGTATTTCAAAAAGCAGAGAACATATGTATTTAAAACATGCATTTTCTCTAAAATTCGACGCCTTGTTACTTATTATTGACCACGGGTTTCATAAAGACCATGTACATATGTTTTGACATGTAAAATGACACGTCTTTACCTCTAAAAATGACACCTTCTACGTTTAAGTGAAGACACGTTTTTTTTAAAAGACTGAGCATATTTTTATATATGCCAATAACACATGCTCTTGATATAAAAATCAACGCCTTCTTTTTCAAAGTGAAAACGTAGGTCCTTTAGAGGAGGAAACACAGATGTTGCTTCACCGAAATTCAACGCTCTGTGACTTAGAGACAAGCCGGGGGTCTCATATTTTTAAAGAGTAAAGAACATATGCATTAAAACATGCATGTTCACCCAAAACCGACGTCTTGTGACTTAGGACCAAGTCAAAACGTGTTTCTTTAATGACTTAAGCATATCGAATTGGTATATAATAAGGGCAAAAATGCTAGCATTAACATAGGAGGTGAAAACATGAGTGCTTAGAAGGAATACAATGAGTTTTTAATGAAAATACATATACTTACATATGCATTTAAAAATAAAAACCCCACCATCCACTTGAGTCAACTAAATAACTTAAAAAGTGAATGTGCTCCTCTTCCAAAGCGCACTTGTTAAACTCGCCAACCAAAGTAGACCTAATCACAACATATATATTCGAATTGAATATGCAAATGCGATTAAAAAGTCCACTTAAGGAAGAAAGAACATAATCTCTCATATGCGACTTTAAACTTTAATGACTTGATATGCATATGTGATTGAAAAACCCACTGTCATTAAAATTACCAAGTAAATCTTCACAGAATGATGTGAAATTTTAAGATGGATTTTGAAATCCACTTCGCATACAGGATAAACTTTCGATCCATGGTTTTGACAAGAAAAAGTCCACCTCTTAACGATTTTTCAATAACATGCAGTCTGTCCTAAAAAGTCCGCTGGCAGAATACGGAAACACTTATAAAATGGGTTTGACTAACCCAAACCACGCCTAAGAGAGCTCAAAACGAGCAGGAGAGCAAAAGCCACAAAACTATGACAAGAAATAAACCAAAAACAAGAAAGCGAGAGCAAGAAAAACAAAAGAAAGAAATAACAAATGGATGCTTGTAAGAGATAAAACCAAACGAGAATCAAGGGATAACTGATCCCGTCAAGTAAACCTCTTTTAGAACACCGACTAACTTAGAGAGAAATCCTACCGATCGTTTAGGAATCGCGTAGGGTCGTTCAATTTTGTGAATGCAAAATTGAGGACAACATAGCGTAGAAATTTATCATCATCCAAATCATGTTAATTGTCATCTTTGATAATCTGGATAAGAATATCCACATCAAATGAAAGCTGATGATGTTTTGAACTAGTTTTCAAAATTATTATGGTCAAGCATATTATAGTCATATGCATGGAGATTTGATTGGAGTGGTTTCGTTTCAAAGCAAATTATTGATGAATTTATCCTAATTTACTTCCTTAGTACTCCATGTTTCTAGTTTCTGTAACTCTTATCTTACTGCTTATCATTACCTTTGTGGCCTTTGGTTTTCTGGATGAGAGACATGTTATGCACCCCATTATATCAGAATAATTAGTTTTATATTATATAGTGGATGTATCTGTTGCACAGACCCTTTATTCACTTCTTTATATAGATTTATGGTCATGCAGTGTAATATTTAATCTTTCATACTGCATGAATTCAAATTAGTATGATCGCTGGATACCATGCTGAGTTTTTGCCAATTTGAAGTTTTATGACGTTCCTTACCGCTCTGGTGTAATTTTATAATAATTTCGTGTTTTCTTCATTTTTCACATGTATTTTCTAACAATAGAATTAGTATTGTTATTTTCCAGCATTTTCTTTGTTTTTTTTTTCAGTTGTTCGATGTCTGTTATAAATGTTTTGCACAATAGAACTTATTCAATGCTTTGAGAATTGTCGTGCTTTTGTTTTTATACAAGATGACTAATTCTGTAGTGATTCTTGAAAGATTCAAAACCGGATTGTATTTATTGCCCTCTTTCTTATATGTGGATAATTCATTCACTTCATTTATTCTTTGACTTGCATGATCATAAAGATATGGGTCATAATATTTTATCAGTATTAAAACAAAATAAATTTGTTGTAGTGATTGACTGGATTGGTGACATAGTCTTTCTTCCTTCTATGAAACTGCTGTTAATGTTTGTGTGGCTGTTTGAAATGCTTTAATATATTCTCTTTCTTATTTTGTTCTAGTACAGATTAAGATTGCGATTATTGGTATAACAGCTGGCGGTGTGGGCCTTGACTTCTCAACAGCTCAAAGTATTGCATTTGTTGAACTACCCAAATCGGCTTCAGAAATGATTCAGGTTTTAAATTGCATCTTTAAGGACAGCTCAGACTTGTGAAGATCATTTAAAAGAAATGGATATGTTATATTTATATTTTCTTCTTTTATATAAACTGAAATTATCAAATATCAGACCTCATAAGCTATTTTCATGTACTTTTTAGGAGCATGGTCTAACATCTAATTCATTTTACTGGTGTTTAAAAAGTTTTAGCTTATAATAGTAACTTACTTATGTTGCAAGATAATGCTACTCCTTAAGATCACGTCATAGTTTTCATATCTATTTGGTATGGCCTCTTGGCAGAGCTATATGTGTTCTGGAAATTGCATATTCAGTGCAGTTATAGTGATCTACCTTATTCTGGCCTGCTACAAATTAAACTTTACTAAAATCAATGTTAAACTTTTTTCCGCAACCTTGAAACTTGATATGTAAAATATGCATCATCTTGGTGGTTGCTAGTTTTATTTGTTGTGAAAGAGAAACATATCTTAGTGACAGACCTAAATTGTCTATTAATATATGTTAAATCACTTTATTCTCTACATTGTTGAAACTAAAAGTATGTGCCCAAATTCTATTAGGTCATTGGGAGTTACTGTGACTTGAATGAAAGCTAATAGGTTTTGTATGGGTGTTTTGTAATCAAAACATGGTCTAAGACAATAGGGACTTGTTTTGATTGGGAAAGTGTTTTGTGATTCTGCATGGTCGGGATTCGTAGTCAGTTTCAATGTAACAGTATAAGAAATTGGGGTAAGGCTATTACACATCTACTCTTATCCACCACTTGTGCAGATATAAGTATAATAAAATGGTGTGGATTGTAATTGAAGCTATTGCTTCTACAATTGATACTTAAGTGATGTTTTTTTGTTACAAAACCGTAGTCCTTACTGCTCTGTATATTCAACACAGAAACATGGATAATTTGTACAGAAAATAGCTATATATGACTTTTGGAATTCATGCAACTATTGCTAGAATATACTTGCTTTGGAAGGCAAATATTTAAGTGAGATTATAGACAGATATAATAGCTCTGGTGGGCAATGAAATAGCGACCTGTGTAGTAAAACTTATTGAAAAGAGTTTAAGTTGATTTATGAACAATGATTTTAGAATTTGAACCAGTACAGCAAAATCCAACTTTTAAGTTTTTTACAATTATCCTCTTCCTTTTCAAGTTTCAACCAAATAGTAGTATTCTCGACAAATTGTAATTCAATCAATGACTCCTTAGTAACATGATTCGCAAAAAATAAGTTCAATATTGATGACAAACAGAGAAGGCACAATAGCACCTTTGAAAAGGAAAATAACATGATAAATCACCATTTATGCACGCTTGAGCCAAGGCATCTTCCATTAAAATGGTAACCATCTTGCAAACTGCTTCAACAAAACAAAGAGCTTTCAAAACTGATGTAATGAATTGCCACTCATTCGAGTCATAAGCTTTTTCAAAATCAATCATTAGCCATGGCAACATACTGATAGGAAAACTTTGCCCAATTTATCCCCTCCTAACTAGTGAAAGAGTATTTAAAGTATACATTCTTCCTAAAAAGTCAGTTTGAGTAGGAGATTTAATTTCGTGTTAAGAGTTTTATAGGTTTTCTAGCTTAGGACCATAGCACAACTTTATAAGAAACATTAAGTCAGTGACTTTCAATTTCTCAATTGTGTAGAATCTCCTCCCTTGGGAAATAACTTACTGCCTTTCATTTCATTGGTTAATGCTCAACAACCTATAGCTTCATTATATACCTCTAGTAAGAGCTTACTAACCTATTTTAGACCAGATTTGTAGAATTCAACAAGAAATCCATCAAAATTAGGTACATATTCATTTTTAGATGACAAATAGCCTTTTAGATATCATCTAGAAACACCACATTATCAAGCAGTACAACATCCTTTGCTCGGGTCTACAAGAAATAACTTTTGAGATCGCCTTTATTGTATTAGAAATATTGGAATCCTCACCAAAAGAGGTAAACATTTCACCGTAAAACGATTGAAAGGCGTTTCTAATTTCAATATCAATTTCAACAATAACTCCCCCTCAAATCAGTAGTATGTATATTCATCTTCTGTGGCACAATTTTAGAACCTTGAATTTTTATTAGATCCTCAATCCCCTAGTTGCAACCAAATTATCCTAGATTGTAATTTAGCACCCCCATTTTATAACATTAATGACATCTTAGATTTTGCCAACAACTTAAGCATTTTTTTGTAGTTCCACATTACATATTTCATTTTCTAAACTGCTTTGAACACTAATGAGATCCTCCAAAAGGCTTGTACAGGTTGAAATCCTAGATTAGCATTCTTGGTCATAAGCAATGATAATGATCAAACGAGGCCAAAAGATCGGCAACAGTCTAATACATTCATTGTAATTAACAAGATGATAATCAAGAAGTGCCAACAACTGCTATATGAATACAATAACACAAATTGATTGCGTTGGATAAAGGATCTGTAATGTCCCCTTTATGAGACATTTGAAATTAATTAAATAATTAATAATTTAAGTTCTTGAAATATAATGACAACTTAATTTAATTATTTAATATTTAAGTGACTTTTTATGTCAACCAAAATTATAAAATAAAAGTCACTATATTTCATTTTAAAAGACAAAGAAATGGAATGCCAAGAGACAAGCTGATGGAAAGCCAAGGGTTTCCTGGAGTGTTATAAAATTTATGGAGAGGATTTTGCAGGGCATGTTCAGATGTTTATTGAATTTGATGAATTTGTCTGATGCTTTGGCATTAGCTGGCAATTTTTTGGAGACGAAAACCTGCAGGAATATGATAGAGGGGCTGGACGGAAACCCGGTTCTTAGAGTGGTCGCGACGAAATTCACACTGGCGCAGAATTGGTGAAGTTTCTAATAGCAACACATTTACAGTTACAAAGAAATTTACAGACAAGTTCAATTGTCAAATCATGTATTGATATTGCAATCTGGTTATCATATAAGGTGTGGCTTGAGTAATGATTACTGAATGTCAAAGGTCCGATTCAAATTAAAGATTTCATATTAATAAATATTTATTTGGCCATATTTTGTTATTGCTGCGGCTATGAGATTTATGCAGGGCATTGTATTAGCTAGCCATGGAAGCAAATTGTAGTGGGTTTGATTCTTATATGAATATTTAGACTTGATATATCCCCGCTTAAATTAATTGTTTTGGGCAAATGCCAGGATGGATGATTGTATTAAGAAGCCGTGGTGAATAGGGAATGCTATATTCCGCCAAAAAAGTTATATTTGTTAAGTTGGGTTTTTGAGGCAAAGAAAATATTAATGTGGAACAAGTGTCTTCTAAGGCGATCATAGTTCATATCGTCACGGGCCCAAGCACTATATTGTTTTTGCCGTATTAAATGTTTTGATAAATATTTCTATCGGGCCAATATCTTATTACTGTTTAGACAATTATATTTGCTCAACAATAAATATTAATGATGGCCATAAGTTGGGAATTAAATAACCATTGTTGGGAAAGGCAACCCCTATCGGGCTGGAGATTAATATTTCTGAAGATATTTGAAATTAGTTATTCTTTCTAGTGCTGAGAGAAGCAAGGGACGGGATGTGCATTAAGGTCTATTGAAATATATTTATGGGCAAACATTATAAGAGCCTCTTAATATCCTTGCCGAAGACTATTGTTGCCGTGTGTTAAATATTGGAAGCTTGATTGTTTAATGGAAGAGAGAATTAATTAGTCTCCTAGAAGCCCAATGAGCTGGGCATTTTAATTCAGCTGTTGAAAAGCTTATATTCTTGATGGTGGGGTCGACCACATTGATAGATTAAGATTTTGTTTTCTGGGTGGAGCTTTCCTAAATCCAGTGCATTCTGTATGAGCCAACAACAATCAGTCTGGTATTCTACTTGTGGACTATTGGCATATGAAACCTTATTACCACTGCTGGGTGCGATTCATTGGTTTGAAAGAAGACTGAACGGTTGTAATTTCTTGTATAGCATTGAAAGATATAATTGGTATGCATAAGGTGGAGAGTTGGAGTCAATTTGTAACAGCAGAATTATATTTGTACACTCTGTTTATGTGTTATATTCTAGTCCGAAGCTACAATACAATCCAGTTTGAAGGTGCTGGGAAAATCATTAAACTTGCAAGAATTGAAGTTAATCCTCAATGGTCCATGCAAAATATGTGTGAGGTCAGGATTGCCATTATTTTCCTGATATCTGATTGGACTGCTTTTAGTAAAGAATGTAATTTTCATATTTACTTCTGATATGACAGTAAATAGTAACATTGAATTTCAATTCAATTATATGTGTGTTTGTTTCCTTTCATGTATAATACTATATATATCTCACATTGGGAATGCAAACCAGTAGTGTATTCCATCACAAGTATAGTTGAAACTCAGGACCGACTTTTACACAAACTGTTTTAGAAAATTCTAGAGAGAAAAAATGAAATTTGAGCAAGAATCCCTTAGGGGATCTTACAATGGTATCAGAGCATCGAACCTGCCAGCCTTTGGGTTTTCATCTTATTGTTAATGCAACTAAATTATAGCGAAATAAGATATTATCAGAGGGAACTACGCGGGATTTGGCAACCAACACAATTGCCTGAGGGTAAAATTGTATATGATTTGATTGGTTGTTCTTTTAGAAGTGTTGAACAAGTTGTAGAGATGGGTGATAGGAGTAATAGTCCACCATGGGATGAATCCAGGGAAGTAAGAGATACTCTGAGAGGAATTCAAACAACTCAGGAACATGTGGCCAATGTTCTATAGCAACTTATAGTAGTGATGCAGCGTAGTCATAGTGTTGGTGGTAGAACAGTTGGATCCCTACGAGGTGGAAGAGCTCCCACACTCTTCTGATAGGCCTTTGATGCCTAGTTTTGTTGATGGTAATGATGTAGAGAAAGTAAGTAATGTTGAATCAGCAGTGGCTATACTTAGTAGCATTAATGGCTGTTCATGATGAATGGGATTTACTACCAGTTCATGTCAAAGCAGATTTCGGCTTCATACAATATATGGGGCAGCGAAGAGAAATCACAAGGACAAGGCAAGAAAGAAAGCCCAAAACTCAAAACAACGATTTGAAGCATGCTATAAAAAAGTTGACCCTTCCTACGATTGATCGTAGAGGTAAGACAATTGCTTGTGCTTGGATACATAAGTGAGACACCATCTTGACACTTAAACCTTTGAATGAAACAAAGGACATTAAATTTTCTACTATGCAGTTAGAGGGGGCAACAGATGATTGGTGGCATCATGGACTCGTAACTCAGGATCATTGATGCAGAGATCAGGGTGGTGAACCAAGAAACAACCCAAAATGAGCAAAAGTGTAAATGTGTTCCAAGTGACCCTTCTAGGTCCTGATGGGCAAAATCTACAAATAGTCAACTCTAGGAGGTTTCAAGGCTTCAATAGGTTTGTTTTAGCATGTATGACATGTTCCAACCAATACTTTTCAGTTTCAWCACCTTTTAGGCCAAAATGCACAATGTAGCCAAATGTTGTCAATGCAAAATTGTAACTCTGTGACAGCAGCGAGACAAAAAGGTGTATAACTTTTGTTTTTACCAAAAGACCCCTGGAATAAATCACAGTTTCAGACACTCTCTATCCTTGTAAAACACATATATAAAAATTAGATAGGCTTCCTTTGGAAAATAGCAAAGATTCTTCACAGTGACACTGTTTTCAACAATTTAAGCAATGATGCATTTACAAAGCAACTTATAGGAGTACTAAATGTATGGACTCCACATATTGCATAGGCTTATAAAATGTCTTCAATTAGATAAATCCATAATCAATTTCAGTCTATGGCTTCATTAAACCCAAAAACCCCAATTCATCCCTTACAAACCCTTGTTCCTAGGGCATCATCAATCTCACACGTGTAATGACTTTTCTGACTAATTCCAAGTGCAAACATCAATGTTTCAACATCATAACCATGAATCAAAACTCAAACACTGCCCTCCTTAAGGAAAATCTCTCTCTATATAACTGTCCCCTCACTTTTCCTCTTAATTTCACCTTTTAAATGCTTGGTGGCCACCAATAATTGAAGTTAGATTGTCATTAATGGATTAGAATCATCTGTACAAGTTAGAGAGTTGCCATTCCATGAAGAAACAGAAGACATTTCATGGAATGACCATGATTAAATAAAAAAACTATCAAACTGCTTATAAAAAGGACTGCTACAGCCAACAGTACATAAATTCGATGAACAAATCTTCAAGTTTGAATGCAAACCTGAGTAAAGAATCTCAAAACATGTCTGCAAATACCATAATATGTATCCCAATGCAAAAGATTACCAAGAAACCCGAAATTCCTGCCAATTTCTATTAAAACAGAGCACTTTTATTCAGTTTTTGAGAAACAGTCCGTACAAACATGAGGTACAGGCCATACCATGACATATTTATGACTCTAGAAGGTAGTTAACATTCCTCCCAACCGAATCCAACTGATTACATTTGCTAACTCTTAACTAAATTCAAATTATGGAGTTTCCCTCCTAAATGCCTTTATAGCCGTTTGTATTCAAAATTTGAATTTTCTAAAATAATAAACTATAGTTTAAAGGACTTATTGAATGTGTCAACTTATGAAAGGACTTGATATTATTATGAAATCATAATAGACCCTATCAAATGACTTCTCTACCCTAGACAACCACTAGATCCTGTTCCATGGATCAATTACAACTTTTCAACATTGCAAACCATCAAGGCATCATACAAAATTATGACTTTTTATGCTTTCAAATGCCATGATTGGTTGAA